>CP139508.1:288233485-288446355 GCA_021014915.2 Artemisia tridentata subsp. tridentata
TCACAAGCTTGGTACAATGTTTCATCACCATCTTGCTTGAAGTTGTGGATCTCTTCAAGTTGCTTTGCCGTCTTTGAAGGAGGGCAATACCTTTGGATAAATGATCTCTTTAAGAGATCCCATGTGCTGACAGTTCCAGCTAGCAACCTATCAATCCATCTTTTTGCTACTCCCGTGAGTGTCACAGAAAATACTCCGAGCAAAACCGCATTGTGATAAACGCCATGAATGTTGAAAAGGCTCACAATGTACAAGACATTATCAATATGCTCACAAGCATCTTTAGTCTTGTTTCCCGAAAAGGGGTCTTTCCTCAACTTCCTTATGAACTGATTCTTGATCTCAAAATGGACATCAGCTCCAATAACCGGCCTAACTACACCAGGCCCTTTTTCCTCTCGCGTTAAAGCAAGGAATTCTTCAAGGGTAAGCGTATCGATGTCTACTTTACCCATGGTACCTGAAACTAGAGAAATAGAAATTGTGAGATGAAAATTAAACAAAAAATTTAAAACTTAAACAAAATCCTAAAATAGATCCCCGGCAGCAGCGCCAAAAACTTGATGTAGGATTTCTGACTAGGTTTTAATATTTATAAAGTCTCGTCTACTTATGGTCTACCTAATGCACTAACGGGCAGTGTGCCCGGTCATGTGTAGTGTAGTATTCGGTAAAGTCGAGGTTGTCCCAAGAGCTATGCGTGTGGATCAAATCTAAGTTCTAAGTGTTACAGATTTTAAAGGGGTTTTATGATTTGTTTAATTAAACTAAGAAACGAAATAAAAGTACGAAAGCAAATAAAGTGGAATAGATAATCAGTAGGGAGAAACATGCTAGCCTAATTACTAATCTTGTTATGCCATGATTAAGTTTTCTAATTAATGTTTTCTATCGCTTCATATGGGGGTTCAAGTCGCTAGACTCCTAGGGTCAATTCATCTAGCCTATTTTCCATAGCGTCCTATTCAGTAAACAAATGATTACAAGAGTTCGTGGGTTTACCCTACGAAAGAGTCATTAGGTACCGCTACGATCTAAGATTTATTCTACGAAACTCGGCCTGTCGAAACTTTGGTTCCCCCTAACTTCTTAAGCACTTCCTTTTGGTAGGTTATCCTTTAGTCCATTCTCACGCAAGATAATGGTAGTCCTATGGTCAATTCTTACCATTACTCGCAACCTATTCTGCTAGGGTCCTATGGTCAATTCTCCTAGTTCCTATATACTACCGAACCTCCATGCTACCGAAACAAGGGTGTCCGAGAATGAACAAAGAAAGCATACATATAAAGCGAATATGAAAACGAGAAAACTACATCAAGGCAATAACAATTTCATAATTAGGCTAACACCAAAGGTGTTTAGCCGTTCATATTAATAAATGCAGGAAATTCAATGTTTAACATAGTAATGAACGACATCGAATTAAATACACAAATGTAATATGAAATACTAAAACTTATGTATAGATTGACATGAATTCTCCGTTGGAAATGACTTGTATGCTGCTGAATATCATCCTCCTTGAAGCCCTAAAACGTTCTCTGGTTCTTGAGTGGTGAAAAGATATGTAAAAATACGAAATTAGGGATTGTATTTATAGCCTCGACTATGTTACGGCGTAACCACTAGGGTTAGTTACACCATAACCTTTGAATCTAGGACGATCTTATCCTTAGTGATGATATTACGGCGTAACCTAAAGATAGGTTACGATCGTAGAACTCTCGTTAACTAGTTTACGCCGTAACCATGCAAATGGTTACGTCGTAACTTCTTGAACCACAAAATTCTTCTAAGTCTTGGAAATATATATACGGCGTAACCTATGTATGAGTTACGCCGTAACCTTGATCAGCGTTGACTTTGGTCTTCTAGTGTAAATCCTTGTTACGGCGTAAGTAGAGTAGGGATTTACGCCGTAACTCTTGTCTTGTCAGCATACTCTTGTGTATTTGGATTAATAACCTTCCATGTCCGCGTCTCTTTGTTCCTATGCTCATTATTTACCTAAAAATGAAATATAAATTCAAGTAAAATGATACAAATGATGAGCATATTAGGGGAAAATTGACACTAAAATATCAGGACTATTTGATGTCATCATTAACATTAGGGGGATCAGTTTATCTCATTAATATAAATCATCGGGGGGTCGGTTTATCCTATTAACATAAACCATATATCTTTTTTATTTTCTTCTCTTTATTCTATTATCGATCTGGTTCGTATAACAAAAGGTCAAAAACAGTCAAGAAAATACCTCGGTCGAGCCATTTAAATCTAAGTTAAAAACTCGCGCTCTCCACATAACCTTAGAAAGAACCTCATCCAACATTACTCACTTAACAAGTATACTCAATAAAATAAGGGGCGAGTTCATTTGATTCCACCAACAAGCGAGATACACACTTAATTAATATGGACCCTTAGATCAAACTAGATTATAATCACATGCTATTTAAAAATATTAACCACATTGATTTAAAGTGCAATCACATGTGATGTTGATGTTCCTAATGTTGGATAAGAATAAAATGTTCAAGTTAAAGAGCCTGCCAGATATGCCAAAGAGCCTGCTAGTTGATTTTGAAGAATATGAAGATGTACTAACAGTACCTTCTGGGTAAGAAGGCACTGCTAGTTGACAAAGGTCCTGCCAAGATTTATGTCAAGTTGATAGATATTTGTTTGTAGTTATTTGTTGAATTATTAGTCTTTGTACAATGTAATACGTTATGTAGAATTAGTTTAGTCTTCTGTGGTATTCAGAAGAATATTACAGAGTTGTTACATTGGTAGTTGTATTTAATTGTAGGCTAGAATAGTCAAAGTATCTTATTATATTAAACCACTTGACAACTTGTAATAAGGGTACCTTATCTATAAAAGGTTCCCTTAGTCACCACCTTCATGCATGCATCTCTTCAACTATTAACCAAAACTGAACAACCTCTCTAGTAACTTAGTTACTCATTTCACAAATCCTTTTACAATCAAAGATTCAAGATTACTTTGTAATCCTGGTGATAGTTAGATCATCCGTATTATTTCATCAATAATATTGAATCGTTTTGTGTTAACTAAAGTTGTGTTCTTTGTTCATTACTACTCACGTTTACATAACTCATCACCTTTGTGTTCTTTTAAGTGTGTTTTAGTAGATTCCGCATACTAAACACATTCATACATAAATATCTCAAACACGTTACTAAGATTCACATCCCAAGTGTTTGTACAATCCTTTCACAAGTGGTATCAGAGCTAGGCTAATATTTATAAATTTAAAAGAACAATGGATGTTGAACATATTCAAACAAATGTTGCTGCTAAACTTCCATTACTCAAACAAAATGAGTTTGATATGTGGCGACTAAGGGTAGAACAATATTTCCAAGTGCAAGACTATGCACTATGGGAGATCATTGAAGAAGGCCACTCGTTCAAACCTTCAATCACCACCACCACAGTAAACGATGCACTTGTAACACAAGTACAAGTAAACCCAACGAGTGCAGAAGAAAGAATTCAGAAGCGAAATGATCTAAAAGCGAGGAGTATGCTACTGATGACTTTTCCAAATGATCAGCTTTTGATCTTTAACAAATACAAAGATGCTAAAACCCTTTTTGAAACTATTGTGGCTAGATTTGGTGGTAATGATGCCACCAAGAAAACACAGAAAACACTTCTCAAACAGAAGTTTGAAAACTTTACAGCCACAACAAATGAGTCTTTGGACAGTATGTTCAATAGACTTCAAAAGCTTTCAAGCCAGTTAGCTATCCATGAAGTGATGATAACTCAAGAAGACCTAAACTCCAAATTTCTTAGGAGTTTACCTTCTGAATGGTCCATGCATGTCATTGTCTGGAAAAACAAGCCAGATATTGATCAGATGAGTCTTAATGATCTCTACAACAATTTCAAAATAGTAGAGCATGAAGTAAAGAAGACTACTGGTTCAAGCTCAGGAAGTATGGCTTTTGTATCATCTCCAAGCACCTCAAGAGTTGTAGATGAAGAAAAAGATGGCAGAGAAGAAGGTACTGCCAACACAAACTTTGGTACTGCCAGTACTTCTAGCAGTACCAAAACCATTCTAGATGAAACAATTGGGTGTGCCTTTCTAACATCTCAACACAATGGGTCCATATTAACTTTTGAAGACCTTCAAGAGATCAATCCTGATGATCTTGAAGAAATGGACATTAAGTGGCAACTTTCACTTCTGAGCATCAGGGCTAAGAAGTTGCTGATGAGGACTGGAAAGAAGATTATGATAAATGGTAATGAGCCTGCTGGGTATGATAAGTCAAAAGTGGAGTGTTACAACTGCCACATGAAGGGTCACTACTCTAGAGAGTGTAGAAGACCAAAGAAGCAGGATGACAAGGGTAGAGGGTTTGAGAACAGAAATAAGGGAAGCTTTGAGAAGAAAGGAAGCTTTGAGAGCAAGAGTAAGGCTGTGGAAGTTGCTGAACCCAAAGCAATGGTTGCTATTGATGGGATGGGTTTTGATTGGAGTTTTATGGGTGAAGAAGAGTCAACTTCAGATGAAATGGCTTTGATGGCATTCTCCACTACTGAGGTACAAACTACCAAATGTTCTAATAATTGTGAAGTTTTTAAAGAATTAGAAACTTTAAGAAAATTTTATGGTGATCTGACATTAGAACAAAGAAAATTACATCAAAACTTAGTCGACCTTAAGTGTGGTATGGCCAAACTTGAAAAACAAGTAATTCACTTTAGAGAAAATGAACTCACCTTTACTGATGCAAAAGCTGTTCTTAATAGAGAAATATTTTTAAAAGATGCAGAAATAAAAATGTTAAGAACTGAGTGTGCTAAAGTGACATTGGCTAGAGATAATATTGAACTGACTGTTACCAAATTGGAAATTGCTTCTGATTGTACTAGAAGCATAGTTGAAAATCAGATGAATAAAAGAATAAAATCTGGGGTAGGATATAAGACTTGTCCACCTCCTTATAGAGGAATTCCTTGTCCCCAAGGTATTGACCTTGCAGAATCAGGTTTACATGAATTCATTAACAAACCATTGGCTAAACCTGTAGAGAAAAGTGAACCTTCTGAGAGTGCTAAGAATGCCTCACTCTCTAACAAAAAGGTGCTCACTAATAACAAATCAGATGTTCTAATCAATGAAGATTGGGTATCTGATGATGATGAAGAAGAGACTGTTTCCATCAAAGGAAACAAAGTAGGACCAATCAGTCCTAAAAGAGTAGAGTTTAAGGCTAAGGCTAAAGCTGTTTTGAAAACAGTTGAAAGTTGTGAAAAATGTAATAACAAACCTAGAGGAAGCCAAAGAAACTGGAACAATCTTAAGTCACAACAACTAGGTGATAATTTTGTTATGTACAATAAGGCTTGTTATTACTGTGGTAGCTTTAATCATCTTCATGCTTATTGTAACAACTGGGTTTCTGGGAGTAAATCAAAGTCTAAAACAAATGTTACTCACCCCAGAAAAAGTTTTCTTAAGTCTAACTCACCAAAGGTTAAACATACTGTTAGACAAAATAAGCCTGTTATTACAAAACCAACTGATAAGGGTGCAAGAAACACTTTCAAATATGTACCAAAAGTTGTGAATACTCCTATTCAAAAGAAATCTGTGGTCAAAACACAAGTTTGGAGACCAAAACCAAAAGGTCCTGCTAGACCAAAAGGTCCTGCTGGACCAAATGGTACTGCCAAAATTGGTACTGATAGACCAAAAACCACAAAATGGATTAAAAGGGAAAATGCTGTTAAGTCCTCAGCATGTTGGATTTGGAAACCACTCCAATCAAAAGGTGCATCAACAATCCTAAAAAGGTTTGATTTCATTGATGCAAGAGGCAAACCCAAGTCTGTCATGGCTTGGGTACCCCAAGGAAACTAATATGTTTATTCATGTGCAGGAACATTCATCTGATATTGGTGATCAAGGATATGTAGATAGTGGATGTTCAAGGCAAATGACAGGCAACATGTCTTTTCTCACAGACTTCAAAACGTTTGATGGAGGATATGTTACCTTTGGGGGAGGAATAAAAGGCAAGATTACTGGTAAAGGTACTATCAAAACCAGTAAATTAGATTTTGAAAATGTGTATTTTGTGAAAGAACTTCAGTTTAATATCCTTAGTGTCTCACGAATGTGTGACAAAAAGAACAATGTTCTATTTACTGACAATGAATGTATGGTTCTTTCTTCTGATTTTAAAATGCCTGATGAGAGTCAGATCCTTCTTAAAATCCCAAAAAGGAACAATATGTACAGTGTTGATTTAAAGAACATTGATCCTAAGGAGAGTTTAACTTGTTTAGTAGCAAAAGCCTCATTGGATGAATCTATGCTTTGGCATAGAAGGCTTGGCCATGTAAACTTTAAAACTATCAATACAATTGCTAAATATGATTTGGTAAGAGGTTTACCCAAAAAGATTTTTCAAAATGACCAAACCTGTGTTGATTATCTAAAAGGAAAACAACATAGAGTTTCTTGTAAGCCCAAGACCCATAACTCTATTTCTCAGGCTTTATACATGCTTCATATGGATCTTTTTGGTCCTACTAATGTGAGTAGCTTGAATGGAAAGAAATATTGTCTTGTTGTTACTGATGATTATAGCAGATTTTCTTGGGTTTTCTTTTTAAGATCTAAACATGAAACTAGTGAGATTCTTAAATCTTATATCACTGAGGTAGAAAACCAATCTGATAAGAAAGTCAAAGTCATCAGATGTGACAATGGAACAGAGTTCAAGAATAGGGTTATGGATGACTTTTACAAGGAAAAAGGAATAAAAAGAGAATTTAGTGTAGCTAGAACCCCACAACAAAATGGAGTAGCAGAAAGGAAGAATAGAACACTTATAGAGGCTGCTAGAACTATGTTAGTAGACTCTAAGTTGCCTATTTCATTTTGGGCTGAAGCTGTAGGTACTGCTTGTTATGTGCAGAACAGGGTTCTTGTGATAAAACCACATAGAAAGACTCCTTATGAACTTTTCTTTGGTAGAACACCATCTTTAAGTTTTATGAGACCTTTTGGTTGTCATGTCACTATTTTCAATACCAAAGATCATTTAGGCATGTTTGAAGGAAAAGCTTATGAAGGCTATTTGATAGGGTATTCTTTGCAAAGTAAGGCCTATAGAGTGTATAATAGTTGCACTAGGCTAGTGGAAGAGAATCTTCACATAGAGTTTCAAGAGAAACTAACAAATGTGAAAGGCATTGGACCAGATTGGATGTTTGATATTGATAGGCTTTCAGAATCTATGAATTATGTGCCTGTTTCAGGTACAAATACTAATGATAATGCAGGTTTTGAAGACAATGTTGAAACACCTAAAGATCAAGATTACATCTGGATGCCAATTTGGAAAGGGTTGGATTTATCTTCAAGTCTTAAAGAACCTTCAAATACAACAAATGAAGGTACTGAAGATGATCATGGAACTCAGAATCAAGAGAATCAAGAAAGTAGTGCAAATGACAATGGTACTGCTAGTTCACCAGATGGTACTGCCAGTTCACAAATTGGTACTGCTGAGCCATTAAATGTTCAAATAGATGATTCTTTACCAGAAGAAGTGGGGATTGGCAATCTTCCATTTACCTATGAAGTTCCTACAACACATAACACAAGAATCCTCAAAGATCACTCAACTGATGATGTGATTGGTAGCATTGATTCTGGTGTTAGAACAAGATCTCAAGTTGGTTTATCTCAAGTCTTGACTTCAGACCAAGAAGGGTTTATCTCCTCTATTTATGAAGAAAAGAATCATGAAGTTGCCAACATATGCCTGTTTTCATGTTTTCTATCTCAGGCTGAACCCAAAAACATAAACAAAGCTTTAGATGATGCAAGTTGGGTTGAAGCAATGCAAGAAGAGCTTCTTCAATTCAAGATTCAGAAGGTTTGGATATTGGTTGATTTGCCAAAAGGTCATAGGGCAATTGGAACCAAATGGGTGTTCAGAAACAAGAAAGATGAAAGGGGTATAGTGATCAGAAACAAAGCAAGATTGGTAGCCCAAGGATATACTCAAGAAGAAGGGGTAGATTATGAAGAAGTTTTTGCTCCAGTTGCAAGACTTGAAGAAATTAGGCTATTCTTGGCCTATGCTTCTTTTATAGGCTTCACTGTCTATCAAATGGATGTTAAAAGTGCATTTTTATATGGTGAAATTGAAGAACCAGTGTATGTTTCTCAACCTCCAGGCTTCATTGATGCAGAATATCCAGACAAGGTTTATAAGGTTACCAAAGCTCTTTATGGTCTACACCAAGCTCCTAGGGCATGGTATGAAACATTGGCTTGCTTTCTACTAGAAAATGGATTCCAAAGAGGCAGGATTGATCCAACTTTGTTCATCAAAAGAACAAAGAAAGACATCTTGCTAGTGCAGATTTATGTTGATGACATTATCTTTGGATCTACAAACCAAGACTTGTGTGTAGAATTTGAAAAACTTATGCATAATAAGTTTGAAATGAGTTCCATGGGGGAACTTACTTTCTTTTTGGGTCTCCAAGTAAAACAATCAAAAGAAGGCATATTTATCAGCCAAGATAAGTATGTAGCAGAGATCCTAAGGAAATTTCAGTTTGCTGATTCTAAGGTTGCAAGTACACCAATGGATGCAGAAAAAGGGCTACTCAAGGATGCTGAGGGAGAAGATGTGGATTTGCACAATTATAGATCAATGATTGGGTCTTTGATGTACCTTACATCATCAAGACCAGATATCATGTTCTCAGTATGTGTATGTGCAAGGTTTCAAGTACATCCCAAAGTCTCTCATCTCACAACAGTCAAAAGAATCTTTAGATATCTCAAAGGTCAACCTAGGTTGGGTCTTTGGTATCCAAGGGAATCATCTTTTGAATTGGTGGCTTATTCTGATAGTGACTATGCTGGTGCAACTCTAGACAGAAAATCCACAACTGGTGGATGTCAATTTCTTGGTTGCAGACTCATCTCTTGGCAATGCAAGAAACAAACAATGGTGGCCAACTCTACAACTGAAGCAGAATATGTTGCTAGTGCAAGTTGTTGTGGGCAAGTTCTTTGGATCCAAAATCAAATGCTTGACTATGGGTGCAATTTTCTTAACACCATTATTTACATTGACAATAGCAGTACTATATGTATCATTAAAAACCCAGTTCAACACTCAAAAACAAAACACATTGAAATCAGACACCATTTCATAAGGGATTGCAATGAGAAAAGGTTAATACAAGTTGTTAAAATTGATTATGAAAAGAATTATGCAGACCTTCTCACCAAAGCTTTTGATTTAGGTAGATTCAAATATCTTGTAGGAGGTATTGGAATGATAAATCTTTGAAAAACATGTGTTTTTGTACATAAAAATTAACTGGTATTGGCTTTTAAACATGGTACTGCTAGTTAGTCAATAGGTACTGTCAGTTCATAATTGGTCCTGCTAGTATAAAATTTGCTATGTTTTGTTCATATTGATGCTTAAATGTTTAAAATGCTATAGATCAAGTGCTTTGCACTTTGTTCTTTTGGTTTGCAACTAACACATTTCAGGTTGATAACAAAACAAGAGATCTTCCAAACAAAAAGGGGAAATGAAAGTTATTTACATCTCAGGGGAGGTAACAATCTCAGGGGAGGAAATGATAGCCTACAATGGAAGAAAAACCAATTTATGAAAGAAAAAGACAAGAGCATACAAGATGATGCAAAGGTTGAAAAAGATAGGATTAGATCACTTATTCAGAAGGGATGAAGCATTCTTAAAGGAGAAAGTTCTATCTAGATCAAACTAAGGAAAGTTTCAATTCAAAGGCATGCTAATAGATGATTTCACTTGTTGAACCAATCGTTCAAGATACACAGCATCATTGCCTTTTTAATTTCCTCCATCCAAGGAAATTGGACCATCTTTAGGCCAATATGGCTTTTGGTATTCAGTTCACCAAGTTTTTACAAACTTAAGAGCTCCTTAAGAGCTGGCTAGTCCATAAGCAAACGGTTTTTGGTAAAGACAAATCAAATCCGTTGATGGTTAATAGTTTACCAAAAACTATATGGTATTTAACTAACCATACTTAACAGTAAAAAGTTAACTAGTCCATAAGCAAACGGCTTTTGGTAAAGACAACTCAAATCCGTTGATAGCTGGTAGTTTGCTAAAAACTATAAGGGATTTTTGCAAAACTTTCAAAGGTACTGGTAGTTCAAAAATTGGTACTGCTAGAGTAAAATGGTACTGCTAGATAGGCGTTGAGCCTGTCAGAAAAAGTTTTAGCCGTTGGGCCTGGTAGTTAAAATTAGCCGTTGGGGTAGTTATGTAAATTACTGATGATTATATTATATTATATTTCACATATAAAAGATCTTTTTAACCGCCTTTACATTTACTTATTATAATCTTTCTTATTGTCGGTTAAAAGTAATTCTCTCATATCATCTTTCATCAGTCCTTATCACAATTAACGTACACTTTTCATCTTCTACCAGTACCACCAACAAATCCCACCATCATAATCAAAATTTTCATTATTTTTCACCATGGAAGTTCTGACCTTTGTTAAACGTCACAATCAATTAGCATTTTTTGAAAAGTCTGAGGACAATGCCTCTTTTCATCAAGTAGTGGATTTTTTAAATGCTTCCTACATCAGGTTTGCTTTACTTGTCAACCCCACTATTTATGAATCTCAAATTTTACAATTTTGGCAATCTGCTAAAATTAAAACTTCTGAAAATGGGGAACAAAGGATTAAGGCCAAAGTGGATGGCCAACATTTGACTCTTACTGAGTCATCCATTCGAAGACATCTTCATTTGGATGATTCTGATGGTATTAGTCAATTGCCAGATACTGAAATTTTTGAACATTTGGAAAGAATGGGGTATCATGCTGAGTCTACCAAACTCACTTTTCTGAAAAAGCATTTTACTCCACAATGGAGATTTTTGATCCATACAATCTTTCATTGTTTGAGCCAGAAGAAAACCTCTTGGGAGAAATTTAGTGAAAACATGGCTTCTGCTCTCATCTGCTTGGCTACAAACAGAAAATACAATTTTTCCAAACATATTTTTGAAGGATTGATTAAAAATGTGGATAATGAAACAAAGTTTTTGATGTATCCAAGATTTATTTCATGCATCATTGCAAAATCAAAACATTTGTTGCTTCCCCCAAGCTCACTTTATGAAACACCAAAACTTTCTCACAAAGTATTTTCAAACATGAGAATTGGTTTCAGAGGGGAAGAAATACCACTATTTGATGAAATGTTACCACAACATCCTGAAGAACCAACACCATCATCTGAATCACCATCATCAAGTTCTTCAACTAGTTACATCTCACCAACACATCAAACATCACCAATCCCATCTCCAGTACCATCTGCAACACCACCAACATCATCACATCATGTAACACCACCCCAATCACCTCAGACAGTGCAAGAACTAAAAGAGAAGGTGAAGCTCTTAGAAGATGCTCTTAAAAGTCAGAACAAGAAATTTTCTGAGATCAACATCAAGTTAGTCAAGAGGGTAAAGAAATTGGAGAATGAAGTGAAGAAGCTAAAGGGTAAAAGATCTTCAAAGGTTGTTTTATCTAGCTCTTCAAGATCAGATGCTGAAAGGTTAGGTCACTCTTCCAAAAAGGGGAGGATGGATAGTTCTGAAGATGAGGAGGAGGCTCAATTTGAATTCCATGAAGGAACTCAGGTTTATGATGAAGAGCCTGCTGGTGCAGAGCAAGAGCCTGCTAGTTCAAGAGAGCCTGCTAGGATTGAGAGGCTATTGGCAATGGACTACAAAGGTACTGCTGATCATGTGTACAAAAGAAAGAGGGACTTAGAGCCTCAAGGGGATTTATTTGTTCAAGGGAGGATTTATGTTGCTGATGAGCAATCTACTGCTCCATCTCAAGAACCAACTCCAAAGGATAAGGGCAAGAGCATTATGGTTGAAGATGAGCCAATGCCCAAGAAGTTGAAGAGATCAGAGCAAGTTCAGATGGCTTTAGATGAAGAAGTCTCCAAAAGGATTCATGAAGAAGAACTGCAGAAAGCATTTGAAGCTTCAAGACTGCTAACAGAGATGAAAGAGCAAAAAGATGCTGCTCAGACTCTTCTTGAAACTCAAATTGCTCAAGAAACCTTTGATGCACAGATGCAATGGATTATTTCCAATGATCCAATTGTGAAGGGTCAAGCAGCAATAATAGTGAATGACAAGAATCTTAATTCTGATGAGAAAACAGCAGAGCTTGAATCTTTTATCAACAAAAAGTATAGAGAAGCAGCTCTGGCTGATATTTTTGAAAAGATGAAGGAAAGTCAGAAAAGAGGTTTTAAGGTGGGCAAATCTCAGAAAGATCAAGTGTCTTTTATGAAGAAATTTCTAAAAGGTCAGGCAAATTGGACTGATTATCAACTGAAGAAGAAAACAGCTGATGAAATCTACTTCCTGTATCTACAAGCCTACAAAAGTCTTTACTACAAAATTCCATCTGATGCAAAGCCCTCAATGAAAAAGAAAGATGATCAGAAGAAAGAAGAAGCAAAATTGGATTCAAAGCAAGTAAGTAAGATGTTAATTACTTTGCCAACTATCATACATGCTGATCCAATTAGGTCTAGACGCCCTATTATTGATTGGGATATTCACCATGATAGATTAGGAAAATCATGGAAAATAACAAGGGTTGGGGGTCAGACTGCTATCTTTAAGAATTTTGAAAATCTAGTAAGAGCATGTGACAGAGCAAACTTAGAAGAATTGTGGAATCTAGTTCAAATTAGACTAGACACAAATTCTAGTACTGATGTTAAGGAACAGGAACTATGGGTAGAATTCAATAGGATGTATGATCCTAGTCCAAAAGATGTTCATTGGAAGTTTCCCTATCATGATCCTTCAACAACATGCGAATATCTAAGCCTTAGCAGTATTCATCATCTTTACACACAAAGTGGGATTGAACTCTTTATGTTGGCTGAGAAAGAGTATCCACTTAGTTATAAAGTTCTTACAACTATGATCTCCAAGAGATTACGATGTGACAAAGATGAAGAGAATTCAGAAATTGTTCAAAGTTTGCTGAGGAGCATATTTGAGCAATGTGAAAGAAAAAGGAAGAACAGAGAGTAAAGTTTTTTGGAAGAGTTCCCTCAAATCCTCAAGGTATGTATTTTATTCATCAGAAACTTGTGTATTTTAAAGGAAATAACAAGTTTAGGGGAGGATTGTTGGGAATAAAATGTTCAAGTCAAAGAGCCTGCCAGATATGCCAAAGAGCCTGCTAGTTGATTTTGAAGAATATGAAGATGTACTAACAGTACCTTCTGGGTAAGAAGGTACTGCTAGTTGACAAAGGTCCTGCCAAGATTTATGTCAAGTTGATAGATATTTGTTTGTAGATATTTGTTGAATTATTAGTCTTTGTACAATGTAATACGTTATGTAGAAGTAGTTTAGTCTTCTGTGGTATACAGAAGAATATTACAGAGTTGTTACATTGGTAGTTGTATTTAATTGTAGGCTAGAATAGTCAAAGTATCATATTATATTAAACCACTTGACAACTTGTAATAAGGGTACCTTATCTATAAAAGGTTCCCTTAGTCACCACCTTCATGCATGCATCTCTTCAACTATTAACTAAAACTGAACAACCTCTCTAGTAACTTAGTTACTCATTTCACAAATCCTTTTACAATCAAAGATTCAAGATTACTTTGTAATCTTGGTGATAGTTAGATCATCCGTATTATTTCATCAATAATATTGAATCGTTTTGTGTTAACTAAAGTTGTGTTCTTTGTTCATTACTACTCACGTTTACATAACTCATCACCTTTGTGTTTTTTTAAGTGTGTTGTAGTAGATTCCGCATACTAAACACATTCATACATAAATATCTCAAACACGTTACTAAGATTCACATCCCAAGTGTTTGTACAATCCTTCCACACGTGATGTTGATGTTCCTAATGTTGGATAAGAATTCTAACAAACTTGAAAGCTTAGCTTGGAAATGATCAAAGAATTCACAAGAAAAATTGACATCCTCAATATTATAAGATAATCTAAAAGAAAGAACAATATTGACATGATACATGCCCACGAACCTTATGGAACCGTAGAAATGGGGGTGGGGGGTAAATACTATCTTTTTAACTTAATTAAAGTTTAACAAATTTAAGTTTCCAAGAGTGTATAAGTGTATGTGCACAACAACAACCAAACTACACAACATCAATAGAGAGAGTAGAGAGAGATGACACCATATTCATATTAGTTCGGGATGGGGGTTTAGATCATCCGTACGTCCAGTTCAAATCCGTGACACCAATGATACTATTCACTAGTATAATCCTTATTGTGGATTACAAATCATTACAACTTCACTCCACCGATCTACACTGAGATCGGCGCTCACAAGGAAGAGCTACTCCTAATGGTATTCCGCACCCAGAACCACCCACAAGAATCTCGCGATTTGAATTTCTACATAAACCACAAAGAACTTGCGCCACACAAGTATCAAACCCCAACTAGACCTTAACCAGATCTAGGTTTGACAACCACGGTACAAGACTTTATAAACTCTTGCTTATCCGAACCCTAATAAGACGTCACAAATGATTATGAGTTTGAAAGTGTTTGAACCTAACCTATCCTAGAGACTCAATTCTAATAGAGAGAGTATAGAGAAGAAGACCCACGATACAACACATAAGAGTGGATTAAGTTCTTGTGTGTCTCTCTTACTAAAAGAAATGTTCTTTCAATATATGAGATTAGAAAATCTTAGAACATAAGGAGATAAGTGGACTTAGAGGGATTAGAGAGAATAGAGTAGAGGGAAAGAGTTAATGGAAAGAGGTGAGAATAACACAAGACAAGGTCCCGGTGCGCTGGCACGGCCTGGTTGGCTCATCGCTTGTTTATGAACACCCTTCTCTTGTTAAACCCCCAAGTGCACTTCACTTTTGACCTTTCCAAGTTTATTTTAACAACCAAAGTAGGATAAGGTCAACCAACTCATTTAGCATGTGGTTTAGTGGGATTAAAAATATTTAGTGAAGTGTGTAACTAGATAGTTGGGGAAATAGTCCATTTTAAATGAGAATGAGAAGAACCAACGGACTAAGGGTTTATCTAAGAGTGTTCCCTAAGGGTTGGGTAATACCTTGCCTCCCAAATTTGAAATTTAAAATAGAGAAGTTGTGTGTATGTGAGAAGGTAGTGTGTTGAACAAGCAATTTCTTGGATGAGGGGACAAGATTGAATTTGAATTTTAAATTCAAATACGATAGTTGTGTGTTTGTGAGAGGGTTGAGTGTAGAGGAAGCAAAGGTGTGATATATGTCTTGTAGGAGGTGATAAGATACAATTAAAATTTCAAATTCAAATGTGATTGTGATAGTGTGTGAGATATAAGTGTATTAGACGTGCTAAGGTGGGAAGCAATTCAAATTGGAATTCGAATTTAAATTGTGAGTGTTGGGTGTATGTGAGAGGATAGAGTATAGGAGAAGTGAGATGGGTGACATGTCATGTAGTAGGAGACAAGAGTGTATTTGAATATTCATATTCGAATGTGGATGTTGTGGGTGCGTGAGATGGAAGTGTGTTGAGAAAATTAAGGTGTTAGACAATGTGAGTTGGAAATTTAAAATTCAAATATGGAAGAAGAGTGTGTGAGAAGCTTGAGTGAAAGTTGGGGACCAAGAGGAGTGAATTAAGTGAAGGTATTTGTTTATTGTGTGGGAATATAAGGTGGTATTACTTGGAATGTGGGAGACAATGAGAATGAATGAGGAGCTTGTGTTGGAATGTAGGAGACAAAAATGTTGTAATGTGAAGGTGTTTAAAAGGTAGAGTGTTTGAGAAGTAAGTATGTGCAAAGGAGGATTCATATTTCAAAATTCAAATTCAAATATTCAAAATGACACAATTAGTGTATTCACTAATCACCTTTATGCAAGTAAGTAAGTGTTTTGCATCTTAAGTAAAGAATTAACACGTAAAGGGAAAGTTGCCTTTAGGCAAAGTGGCATTGACTTAATTGACTAATAAGGGAGTAAACCCGTTACGTGATTAGTAAAGATATACCTAATGAAGGTTTGGTTATGGTCACTTGAATACTTTAATTTGAAGGTTTAGTTAAAGTATGAATCTCCTAGGTTTGAGAAAAGCATTTTGGCCTTGGCTAATGGCTTTTACAAAATATTTTTTAATTGTCGTTTTGTAAAACGGGGGGGGGGGGGGGGGGGGGGCTTGTTTTGGTCATATCTATAAGTCCAAATCTTGTTTCAAGTTTACCTAACATCTCAAATATCATGTACGAACCTGTATTGAAAGATCGACTTTGGTCGGGTAAGAAGAAAGCTGACCTAAAACAACCGAACGCGCCATTAACTAACTCTGGCGCACTGGTTTGGCACGCCTGCGTGCAAGCATAGCACGATAGTAGAAATTCCAATTCCACTCTTAAATTGTAGATCTCTCTTTTCTCTTTTCGTGGCCTTTTGAGTCAACTAAATCGGAGTCCGGATGAAGGAGTTATGACCAAAATACTAAAGCAACTTCTAAGGTCATCACATAAGCTTAATTTCTTCTTTTGGCTTTGTTTCTTCACATGATTCTCTTCATTTAGGCTATCGTTAGCGATTCTAAGAGGTTTCTAATATATTTGTCATCATTAAAACATAAAGAAGATCTTATCCATCATTTGCACCAACAAATCCCTTGCATTAATAACCAATAAAGACTTACATTGAGATAAGAAGAATTGAATAAACTAACATCCCCCTCACCTTTATTTATATAGATGAGGATGTACTATCCTTATGGAACTAGAATTCCATAGTTTAGTTACTTACCTTGTACACAAAGCAATATTAGTCCAAGTTTAAGTACTTTGCTAATCCATAATACTAAATATAACTAACCCCTTTAAATTTGCTCATATATTCCACAATTTCCATCTTAGGAGTAACACTTAGACATAACGGATACTCAACATCTATTTCTAGTGCTCGAACCTCAAACCGGAGATAACCTTGTTGAACAGGCATTATATTTTAATAACTTTTCAAGATTAACTTCCTTAGACTCTTTCACCTTTCTTTATTGAGCACCATTACTCTCTGCACCCTGTTGCTCAAGTACTATGGTTTTCGTAATTCTTGCATCCACCTTTGCATCAAGGTGTACTAGCTCCTTTGCCAAGCAATCTGTGTTTGTCTTTTCTTTAAGTTTTTTAGTCTCCAGCTTTTTTCGAGCCCCTGCAACATCATCGTTACCATCTTGAATAACCTCAGCTTCCTGATTTTCCTTAGCTCGTTGCAGTTCTACCTCAAACCAAATACGCTTTTGAACATATACCCTATGGACTCATGTTTCACCACTTGTACCAAGTTACTTAAACTTAAATTATTTTGAACTTGCATGCTTTTGTACATCATTCTCATCCAGCTTTTCAGTGTTAAACATTCTTCTTCAAACCTTGCTTTAATCTTGTCAAGTTGATTTAACCCTTTAGAAACCATAAAGTCTCAACTTTTTCAACACGTCATGTGCTAAACCTGCTTTCTTAAAATCTTAATCTACTTGCTTTTAGAAAACCCCTAAAATTTCAAACTTTTCACCTCAAATCTACAAAAATTGTACTCCAAGCAATCACTTTTCTTGAATCCTTAAGAACCTTGCTTGTATTCCATGTTATTACCAATACGTGATATTCAAGAAACCCGCGAGAACCTTCAAATCCGATTTATCAAGCCCAAAAAATTGACAAACATTGAAGCTTTTTAACGTTCAAGATTTATTTTAACATGGAACTCTAAATCATTGCCTTTTGAATCCTTTAAAACCAATTGTCGAAACTCTTTATAACCACAATCTTGATCTCCAAGTAAACCTTGAATGTGACTTTCTTGCACCTCAAGAAACCCTTTAGAAAACTGAAACTTGTACCTCAAGATTCCTTTTGATCGACCTAAGCTCCAGATACCTTACATCAACACAATGATAGCCAAACAATAACCGAAAACCAACGCATTAACCAGATTTGTCCAGCCAACTTTGACAGGTTGTATCTCTTTATTGGAAGATCTAATGCAAGATCCCTCCGGCGAGAACCTAGATCAAGGTGTCTTAAACCTCAAGTTCGTATTTCATAGAAGTCCAATGGTTAACGAAGTCGAAGTATCAATTCTCTCATAGTTGCGTAGAAATCGACGAACAAAACACGTTTTATTCTTTTCTCATCTTTTAGCCCTTTCAACGTCGTGAGATTCCTTCTCCTCTAACAAGACTCTCATACCAAATTTTGGACAACATCTCCAACAAACCTAAAGCTTAGCGCAAAATTGATCAAAGAGTTCAAATGAAAAGTCGACAACCTCAAGATCAAAAGATAGTCGACAAAAGAAATAACGTTATTCACACAATATACCCACGAACCCCTTCCATTAATAAGCAATAAATACTTAAATCGAGAAAAGAAGAAATGAATAAACTAGCATACCCCCTCACCTCAAGATTTGGGGTGTGGGGGGGGGGGTACAATTAGGGTTGTATACGAACTGGACGAACAAGAATGGATCCTTATTCATGTTTGTTCGTTTAATTTTAATCTGACAAATAAATGGATACGAACGCTTAAACGGACAAATGTTCATGTTCGTTTATTAAGAAAATGAGTTGTTCATGTTCATTTATGTTCGTTCATTAAGATACTAAATGAACGCTAAATGAACTTAAATGATTGAACATAAATGAACATAGATAAACAAAAATAAACTTTATTAAATTATGCGCAATATATTGTTTTATAAGTATTGTTTTGTTTAAACAAACAAATTTTAAAATTATACAATTAAAAGATATGATATACGAACATAAATAAATAAATAAACATAAACGAACGTTAACGAACGCATAATCGAACGTTTACGAACATAAATGAACAGGCGTGACTTTTGTTCATTTTCGTTGATTTAACTAATTAAACGAACGTAAAATATTGTTCATGTTCGTTCATTTAATAAATAAACGAACATAAATTAACTTTTTACCGAACTGTTTATGAAATGTTCATTGAACGTTTAGTTCGTTTACAGTCATAGGTACAATTCTTATAGAACTAGAATTCTATAGTTTCCTTGCTTGACTTGCACGAAAAACAATCCTAATCCAACTCTAAGTAACCTAATCTATAATACTATGTACAACCAACTCATCTAATTTTGCTCCTAAGTTCAACACCTAAGTTGTAAGTTTTTAGTGGTTTGATTATAATTAAATGTCAAAGTTAGTGCAAGGAGAGAGTATGTCATAATGCAACTTAAAATTAGGAATGTGGCAATCTTATGCGTTGTACTCTGCAAAGAACTTTATCATTCTGTAAAAACATGTGGATCTTCCCCATTTGTTAGGCTGTAGTTTCAACATAAACTTGCAAAAGATAAATTACAGGTTTGGTCAAAAAGTGTAGATTGGCAGGGATATCTAAACTCTGTGTATTATAATTGTACCCATCAACCTTACCCAGCAAATGTTTGATGTCTGTGAAATACCTCCACCCAATATCCAACCATGCTGCGGATCAAAATCGAACTCGCGTCATTTGTTTGGTCAAGACATCACATGGCTGGGCCCAGACTTCTAAGGCAGCTGGTTGATATCATTAGAGCTTATGGTCCCTAAGTGAGGACTTCCCGGTCGGTCACCCAACCCGGTACTACTCTCACTTGAGCACGCTTAATTGCTTAAGCATCTACCACTAAACCACAAAGCCCCATGATAGGCTGTAGTTTCAACATAAACTTGCAAAAGATAAATTACAGGTATGGGAAGAAATTCCAGAAATGCAAGGTAGCTGTTAATTAATAAATATTTACTTTCATTCATATATTTAGAGTACCAAAAATATAGAGTTCTCGATGTGGTGATCACTCATGAGCCAACACATTTACAGCCATAGCAAGTTCAAGCTATAATGATTATGAACCTAACTAGGATGTGCTCATATGAGACATGATGGATCACATATATGATGAGTCTAAATAAAAGATCGATGTACATGATGCCAATTTATAAATACAAACATTGGTAATAATTTGAGCCATTTAAATACAATTATATATATATTCGACACTGGCTTTATATATAATTCTAAATGGTAATGTGATATACTGAAGGAGGGAGGGTGTGTTGACTTGTCGCTGCCGCCGTTTGTACTGTCTGCTTTGCCGGCTTGTACATTCTTTAAAAATAGGTGGGGGCCCATGTGTAGGGAAGGTCCGGTTTGTATGACCCTGGCTTTATATATAATTCTAAATGGTAAACTACATGTGATGTAAAGTGTCAAGTTGGTCATGGGTATGTCACTTCAAGCCTTCAAGTATGTTGGTCCACTTATACGTAAAGGGTGAATGCAATACATCGGAAAGTCTACTTCAATGTCTCAAGAATTTACTGCAAAAATCCAACAAAGCTTCCAAAAAAGACAAGTTTGAATTAAAAAAAAAAAAAAAAAAAAAAAAAAAAAGAGCTTTTGTTAATATCGCACATCTTTAAAAATGTGAAAAACTAATTAGTTATGTAAAAATTAATTGGTACGTTTCGTTAAAAAAATTCTAACCTAGATCGTTGTAAAGGAAAATTTTGGTGAATTACCTGGATTAAGTGAGTGAATTGTGTTAGTGCATTATTAGGTCCTCCGGTAATCAGGGAATTCATTCACCTAATAGATTGTTGGTATACTGGTAACATTTTTGGACAGACCAATTTTTTGCTCACATTCAGACTTACTTAATATAGTGTATATGAGCGCAAAAGCAATAAAACAAAAGTATTTGATAACACGGGTAAAGGAAATTCCATCCGGTAAAATATATTACTTCAAAAAATGTTTTAAGTACAATGAAATATGCCTGAAGTACCACATTAACCGCAAGCAATCGCTTGACACAACCACATATCATTTATGACAGGCCATAAATGACAATTAGCTACAACCAATAATACTACTAAACTAAAACCAGCATAAAATAACATACATTATATAATTTTATGCAAAAACTATAAAAACAACATAGTTGAGACAAAAGTCTTGAATTCCAACAACATTTAATTGGGCATGAGAGAGGCCAAAATCATCATCATCATCATCATAATTGTTGCCGTCATCTGTATCCGCTTTCATATTTAATGAATATAATGGTGAGTCGCTTTATTTTGCTTACCAATAAATCCATGCATACCAAGGAACGGATCCGCACTGTTGGATCAAAAAGACAACTTTTAATAATAAAAAACACGGATAGACCATTTGTGTAACATTTTGAAACTATCCCTTATCCACCCCGATCAAAATATCACTATTACAAAACCAGTTTTTCTCTCTAACCCCTCACTCCGCGCACATAAAAACAAACTCAGTCTCTCTCTCTAAAAAGATCAAAAACCTCCATAAAACATCAAAATCAACTGTTAAAATCAACTAAGAAAGACAAAAATGGAACAATCGACGAGTGCACAATCAGATCCAGGAAAAAAATCGGTTCAAAATGAACCTAATGAGTCTCGGAATGATGGTACGGTGCTTCAAGCTGCTTATTTAATTGTTATTTTGTGCTTATTTATGAATATTATTGCTATTTATGAAGATTTATGTGTTTATGCTGATTTGTACTTATTTTTATAAATTTTACTTGGGTTTTTGAATATACTTATGAAGATTTATTTATTCATTGAGGGATTTTTATAATACAGTGATGAATGTTATTTAGTTTGATGCATACCAAGTGTTTGATGAATTGCAAAGTTGATTAGAAAACTTGTATCACAAGTGATATCATATATCACATGTTAGAACATTTGAAGTCATTTCATCATTTTCAATCAAGGTGAGTAGTCTACCTGTAAGGATTTAGTTTGTTAAGAAATTATTATTATTATTTTGTGTCATATTAGAGGTTAGGTTTAATAGAAAACAAGAGATATTATGATGTTCTATTAGATTTGTGGTGGATTTATATATTTAATGGATACATTGTGCATATTTTAATAGGTTTTACAACGGGATTTGAAAATATCTATGGTTGAATCAACAAACTGAAGAAGCTATGGTTAAACAAAGCACAACATCTTCATAAACAAACTGAAGAAGATCAAGCACCTGTTATATCACACGTGATATCACCTGTGATATCACACGTGATTCAACAAATAGAAGAAGCCGACACATCTGTGATGTCACCTGTGATAGCAAAGTCTCCTCCAAAAAGTTTGACAACATAAGAATGAGATACACTACAAATTAGCAACAAAAGTGTAGTAGTTAGTAGTTATTGAGGGATTGTTGTGATAACGTGATGAATGTTGTGATAATATGATAAATCACAAGAGATATTGAGCTTGTAACATGCTTTTGTTAGATTTATAATGCATTTATTTTCTTAATTGATAGATTGTGCATGTTTCGATAGGTTTAACACTGTATTCGACACCAAATATGTATTTATTAGGTCCCGAGCCACATTGCATGGTGCCCGAGTTTGTACTACTTTTGGGAATGGCTAAGTGACTTGTATGATTATTTGTATGTAAACTAACAATATCACATGTGATATTATTCTTAGCTAACTAAAACATTTTGTTTTACATTAAAATGTTTCATATCATAAGAGATATAACACTGCCAATTACATATACCAAATATGTATAAAAACAAGAAACAAAACTAATAAAATAAAAAAAGTTGACATATTCTAAAAATCAAAGAAAGTGTTGCATCAAGTTTAAGAGAATATCACAAGTGATATAAACATCAAAATCAAACCCAAGTGTTGCATCATTTTTAAGAGAATATCACAAGTGATATAAACATCAAAATCAAACCCAAGTGTTGCATCATTTTTAATAGAATATCACATGTGATACCAGATACAAGTACTGTATGAATCACAAAAATCATCATAAAAAATTATTTCAAACTATTGAGCATAAGTTCTTTTTTTTTTTTTTTTTTTTTTTTTTTAATATTGGAAAGCTATGAATCACAAGTGATACATCAAACAAAAGAAATTATAAAAAAAAGAAGGTAAAATTAGACTTTGACTGCAACAGATCCACCTTAAACAGAGCCGCCTCTAGGAACACCGTCTCCGAGCCCACCCTCTCCAAGGGTCACCGCCCCCGGGGCAATGCCTAGAGAATACTAGTAACGCACTAGCAGAAACTCGAGGAACCCAAAAAAATTATCCCCCAGGAGTGTCAATAAACTCATGATGATTAAACAACTTAGGTGTTTTGACACTATTAGAAGCTGTAAACAAAGGTAAACACACAGTAAATAGGGTATCATCACAACTTTAAAAAAAAAAAAAAAAAAAAAAAAAAAAAAAAAAAAAGCTTTAATTATGATTATAAAACAATAACAATGAAATATCACAAGTGATACTATACATGACATATAATACAGTTTAGCCAGTAAACATCAAAACCTATTAAAAAAATTATATCACAAGTGATACTACAAATATCAAAAGTGATACTACAAAACTACAATTTAAGCATTTTGTTTATTTGTAACTCTTTTATACCCTCATAATTACCTCTCAATTTCAGCCTTCAAAAACCAAGACTGATGTCAACCATTGTGTAATAACTGCCACATTACGACAAGAACATTAAAATGTTAGACAACTGTACACTAAATATCCTCTTGGGAACTGAACTCACAAAGATATGTACATACTATAACAATCATGTTTTGCCATTCAAGACGAGACCGAAAATGTAAAGCTAGATAACACCGAGGCAAGGACCTCCACATGCATAACAAACAAAAGCATTTTACTAGGCACTAAAGATATCATAAATTATTTTACCTTGTCCAATAGGGTGAAAGGTGCCTCGAATGGTTCAAAAACTTTTCCAACAGGTTTTGCAGCATAAATCTAAGAGAAAATTTAGTCCAATGTTAAAAAGTATAAATTGCGTAAACATGCATGATCACGAGCTTCACCGCGCTACTCAAAATACATATTTGATGTGATCTTGACAAAGTTAAAGCATTCATACACCACAGACATTAATAAAACCTATCTTAACAAGCACTAAGTTTCATTAGAAAAACATTACCGACTGCATCTCCAATTTCAAGCCGCACAGGAGCTGAACGCCCTGAACTCCGGTTAGCTAATTTATTTCCATAATTCAAACTTACATGCCCACCATTATAAGCATTGGCCAAGACATGAGAGCTTCTACTGCATCCAATGGTTGTATCTTGAAAAGCACATAAAACAACAAAATTATAATATCATCAACTTCAGATATCACTGGTGATACAACACGTATGATAGAGAGCAGATTCAAAAACAGCATTCATGCATAAAAATAGTATTCTAATGCAGTTTAAAACAAAAATTCACCTAACAACTTAATTAATAAGCAAAATTACAGGAGCAGATAACAAGATTATCAAATATTTTTCACTCACACATTTCATCAAACACTTCGTGTGCAACTTGATCAAAAGGAATGTTAAACTACTTGATCCACATAATTAACAATTGATCAACAACATTATCAACCACAACAACATATATCAAATCAGCTTCTGAAACAAAACAGTTCATTCAAATCAAAAGAAGACATAAAAAAGGATGATAATGATCGGGAGGTGATTATGAGATGATGATCGGAACGGTGATGTAAAACCCACAAAAATCTAAATTTCATTTTAATTTGCCAGTTGAATATAACCTAAAGTTTTAAAGGTTTAATAATTAAATTCTGTAATCATTAAATGGTAATCAATACAAGACAATTAATATAGGAAACCCTAGAAAATTTATGGGAGTCGATTAGGGCTAAATAGGTTTAGAATTTGGGTGTGATTTTATGTGAACATGTTGTCCAGAATTTGGGCCGGATTCAAAAGGGTCTAATTTGATGATGCCAACGTGTTTTTGTATGATTCTTGATTCTAAAATTAATTTTAAGTTGCCTACTTTCAGAATATATAAATTTCATGGTTATTGGAGGTCGGGGAAGCAGTTTCTTGAATTTTAGAAGATTTAGTGTCAAAACTGAATTTCGGGTCTGGAAATTCTGTCAATTTTTATGATTTTTCATTTACAAACTATATGGTCTGGGTAGCCCCAATTTGTGCAGGAGAATAAATAATATGTCTATTAGTTACAGAAATTTTTGTAGATTTTTATGAAGGGTCTTGATATGTTTTTAAAATACAAACTTTTCGGGTATACCATCAGGTCACATTCTGGAACAGGTTTGAAAAATGATTTTTGTTTGGATACTTGCAATAGGAGATAAAATCTGTAAAAATTAGGGGAAGTATTAAACATATATAGGTGTCTCTGGTAAACATTATAGAACCACAAGAGCTTGTTTGGGGTGTTTTAAAAATCATAAGAATATGAAACAGAATCACATGAGAAACGCTAAACATGTTATTAAATGACAATAAGTATTAAGATCTGTTATGACATTAAATGAACACATAAGTATTAAATGATCCCTAATCCGTGTAGATTCATTGAAGGAGGCGTGACGTTGTTTCCTAGTGATCACATTTCTCGTTGCTCTCATTCCGTTTGCTAAGGTACAGATATTCCACCCTTTTTCAGTAAGGGTATCCCATGATTTTGATTCCTTGATATTTTCTATTCTGAGTTGTGATTCATTTGATATTCGTTTGGTTATTCTATCTGATATGGTTGATTATTCATTCTCTCTTGTGACATCAATATTCGTATTAGAATCCGTTGATACTTGTAACCCATTTAATATTATAACTTGTATGAAAAACCATTTTGAATATATATCTTAATGATGGTTTTGAGAAATAACTATTTTAAAATGATTTCTATGAACACGATGCGACACCATTTTTATATGACGGCTTATTGACTTTTATGAAAACTACTTTTAAAAGATTACTTTTATGAAAACGATGTTTAATAGATTTCTCGCGGTCACATAAATTATTTTTACAGATAATTGTTTTGCTACCCCGTTTTGATATGATATTCAGTTTAGTTAGACATATCTTTGTTTGGACATATTATAATTGTTTCGTTATGTTTGTGTTGTTTCCCGAGCTAACTAGTCATGGAGGTACCATGACCATGTCATTGAGGCACCAATGGCATGACACTATCTGTGGTGGTGTGATTGGCCCATGGCGTTCCCTTGTGATGTATATATTATTATTGAGCTCGTGCACTTAATTGCCATTTTGGTACGCCAATATATTTGTCTGAGTACAGGTGTATGGTGGTGTACATAACTTTGTTTTGCAGGAAGCGTATGGATGCATCCTAGGTATGTTTTGTGATATGATTATGATAAGGCTTAGTAGTGAATAGTTTGTGTGTGCCATACACCCCATGTCACTTTTGGAAGATCGCTACTCCATTTGATATGACAGGATATAATATATGATATGGTTATTTGGTATATTCATATATCATGCTTAGACACTTGTTTTGAGCTCGTGGGCATTTCCTTATGATTCCTTGATTTCCTTATCATCACTTTAACTCATTATTCATTTGACTCTTATGACATATGATTTCTTGTTCAGCAGATTCCTTTGACTTCATTTTGTGTACTTATTCATATTCAGTTTATTATTTTATATCTGTTCACTGGGCTTCTTAAGCTCAGCCATTTTCTTTTCCCTGCGGCAGGTATTCAAGCGGGATGCTGGGATTTGAGTGATGAGAGTAGGAGCTTTTAGTGGAACACCCTGATGATTGTTACCCACTTGTGTTTGGATTAGATTTGGAGTTATCTTCCATTTAGATTTGTATTCTAGTTTGATAGTCATTATTATTCAGACTTATTATGTCCTTAGTTTCATTTTGAATTCATGTAACCTTATTATTAATAAAAGTCTTCCGCTTGCGTATATTATGTTCAGATTGACACCATGATGTGACATTTCTACCCTTGTCGGGTTTGGGGTGTTACAGGTGATGCTGATCAGAATGGTGATGGTGATTGGAATGGTGATGGTGATGGTGATCCAACTGGTGATGATCAAATGGTAATAGTTGATTAGAATAACTACTTTTTGGAGGGAAAGGATGAGAGCAGGTTGGGAGAAAAACACGCAGTAACTGTGTGAAAAAAAATGAATCGAATGAATAAAAAGAAGAAAAAAAGGCTTTATATAGTTGGGAGAATTAAGGTTAAGCATATTAAATCTTAGGTTTAATCCCTACCATTAGATCAAACTAAATAAATGGTGGGGATTTGTCCCTCAGTAAGCACCAAAATAAGAGTAAGCAAATGAACTTTTCTCTAATAATGATATCAACAAGGTTTTTAGCCCGCGCTTCGCAGCGGGGTCTTTGTGAAGAGAGGTTATATGTGACGAAAGCTTTGTATGTTGTAGTATTCAAGGGCCTAGAATCTCAAGTTAAAAGACCTTTTATCCAAATCTTTCTTTTCATTAAATTACAATTCAATTCTTACACATATGAGAACTAAAAACAAACTTAAAAAGCTGATGATTATTCTGAGATTGCGATACACTTTAAGTTTAGGAGAGCCACACATCATCTACCTGAAATATAAACTTAAATTTGACAAGTACTCCTGAAGTTCTTTTTGCTGCAAACAAAGCTAAAGTTGACTGTACATGATCAATACTTGCATTTTTTGTAGCCACACTAAAAACTTATGTGAGTTATATTAAGATCATTAGCTTTGATCCTTTGACTCTTGTAAGAGATGTAATGTCATTATCTGCTCCAATTTGTCACGAATTTTGACTGCATTACAAGTTATGGTATCCCTATGAGATTGTCCCAGTTACTACCCCACTTGTTAACACCTTCTCCGTTGGCTTTGTCTTCCAATGGTGATTCTGCCATTTTAATCTTCGTCATAATGGGCATTTGTGTGCGTTGGTCAGCATTTGGCACCGTCAGTTAAAATCCGTTTTTGCATTGGTATCGGTTTCTTGTTCTTGTTCTACAATTTGTTCAAACAATAATCAGTATATCATTCATTTGGAAAACAAAGTAATAGTTTTCTTCTCACCTTATCATTATATCCTTTTTCGACAATTCTAGTGCAATATACGCATGAGTCCCAACTGCGATTTTGGCCGAGAATGTAACACCAAAGACTGATTCATATACGTGTTCCATAGCGAATATTGATGGACCTGTTAACACAGCATTGTATCCCAGTGTTAGTCGCCATTAAAATTGTTTTAATTTCTGAGAAATCTATACCTGCTCAGCAAACATAAGGTTTCCGCCAAAACTTCCACCACCCATAAACAACACATATATAATACGATTAATATTCCATAAAAAATATAATATTTGCAAAAATAAAATAGGCGACATTATAGATTTGATAGATGCCTATGATCAAGCACTTTGAAGATTTGTTCACGCTCCCATTTCACTTTTCTTCTTCTGAAACATTAGCATCAGTAGCAAGATGTATCAGTAAGCAGCAGCAAGCTTGTTGCATCAGCAACAACCATTAGCAGCATCAGTAGCAAAAATGCATCAGCTACGGCAACAAAAAAAGGTTTATAAAGCTAAACATATACAATATAGTTACATTCAGGACTGCAATTTTAGGGTGTGTTTGGGAGATCATACTAAAAAAGGGTATAAGTAGCTCATACCTTGCAGCAGCGAAATACAGGACATCGCCCTTCTACTGCATTCATTGTAAATATCACGTAATTGTAAATATCATGTCGAGGCTTGTTATTTCACAGATAACACCAAACACTCTCGTGAAGCTTATTTCCACCAAACTAAACTCATTGTAAATATCACGTAATTGACATTGTATCGGCGAGGTGTTATACGAATCTATGTTACTCCAACTATTTATTTCCAATACCATGACAAATAAAGCTTTCAATACTTCCAATAATGCCTGCAGAGATGCTTCCCACTCATGGCCTTTATTTTGTTTTGCTTCCGATTTTGCTATTGCTTTAGCTCGCCTTCGAGCATATTCTGGTGTGTGGTTCCTCCACTGCTGCCTGCATCTGGGCTATTTTTGGTTGTACACGAAACAGTTCATTAGTGAACTGAAACATTAACAGCAAAAAAATTGTCATGTTAACAACCGAGTCAAATAAAATCTAACCCTTTTTTATGTGTATCAAAATCTTCAAACCCATGTGCCTACAAACATTCACAAACAAATAAACATCAGTCGATCATTCAAATGCATACTGAAACTGAGACTCAAACTCACCCAACAATGCTTAAAACGATTTTAAAATAACTTTTCTGTGTGCATATTATGCAGTAATATTAATATCAGATTCTCCCACGTCTTATCAAGGACATTAAGCTCTTTCCACGGAGGTTAGAGATAGAAAGTTTCAGATTAAACCAACTAAACCCCTTTAGGAGAAGTTACCTGGTATAGTATATATAGTGCCTCGAGGCCGAATGTGTAATGTATCACGAAACGCCTTAATGCCATATCACAAAAGGCCTTAATTCCTGCAATAAATGTACATTCCCAAATTATAAGTGCAATTATATCTGAACTGCTTGTACCTTCCTGTGAAAGGGCTGATGCATCTTCGTTCGCTGTTGCGCGTGTGTCCCTACCTGCATACCATAGTTGACGCGTAATTAAATAAATTATTTCCATAAAAAGTGAGTGTCAGATTGTGGTTGCAATTATACCTAACCCATGCGAATATTCAGTTGTAGCTGTATGTGTAACTTGAACAGGCAAGTTGGATCCAATAAAGCTTACAGTAATGTTGTCATCGAGAGGTTGTGTGACTGAAGAAGCACATGAGTATGAGAATTACATCCAGCAGTGAAGTCCAAAGTTTAACTCGTTAAGGGATGACCTATACATGAGTTAGATATTTGTGTCAATTATATTGCAACCTGCATCAAAATGAAAACGAAAACCATAGAAGTAAAGCAATAGTAAATTACCAGGAGGCTGCTGACCAAAAGAAGCAACAGCAGTAAGACAATGGGTGTGAATCACAAAATCCTGATTACCGCATGGTCGCAGACAGAACGACTCTAGTGCTCCATCTACTGGAATTCCAAATCCCTACAACAGTTAAGCAACCATTCTTTGTCTTTGTAAACCTGTGATAACGTCAAATTACAGGAAGTCAGTACACTTTAGCGTTGGGTTTAGACAGTTAAGCTGCAAATTCCAATTTTGTACCATAACATACCACTACACGATATGTATAATTGATCCAAGTTCTATCATTGGTCTTTGTTAATAATGATGTGGTATTTTATATCAGCAAAAAAACACCTTTGGTTATATTAGCAAACAAATAAGTTTTATAAACTTCGGTCATAGTCGACGAAGAAACATCTACTTGTTGCTTCGTAGACTATTAACAATAATGTCCATGAGCCAACTTACCGGGAAGTGCACCATCAACGCATGTACATTAAGATTATAAGGTGTAACATTAAAGCGTTTCACACTGGTAGAATCGTTCGCCATTATACAATTAGCAGCTGCAAGATACATCAAGGTGTAACATTAAAGCGTGTATGATCATTAAGATTATGATAGAAATTTTTGATACACAATCCCCTAAATCTAGATTAACTAATTAGAAATCCCAAACAGCCCCTGATCCTATTCACTTTCAACGTTAACATCTAACATTGACTGAAAATCATTTTTTGTTTAATAATATTCGTTAAACAGAATGCGACAAATAATTGATATAGGAATTTTCCAAGAAAAACTCATCTTTGTATGTTCGATTTTTTCTACTGAATCATTAGATAAGCATAACTCTTTTTCGTTTATCATCACCATCTTTTTTGCTTATACGCAGATGGAGAAACATTTTGTAATACGGGCACTGTTCGTACCACATGATGCCAAGTATTGATCGCACATGCTTCAATAGTATTAAGCAAATGTCCTGCTAGTACATGTCAATAATTTTTTTTTTTGAGAATTTACAAAATTTTATATACTTATTCAAATGTTATTTAATTCGTCTAAAAACGAACCTTTAAATGTCCGTTTGAGCATTACGGCCCATCGCACATACTTCAATAGTATTAATCAAAATGTTCGTTTCTGACCATTGCTCTTATGCATGATCTTCTTTAGGTTTTTCAAAAAGTACATGGTTTCCACCAGCATAAAATAAATTAACTATGCATAATAAGCCTATCAAAAAATGACCTTTTTAATTTATTATAGTACTTACCGCAAATATTACCAAAGTTTTGCTTTACCTGCACAGGAAAGCGGTAATGATTCCAATATCAGAATCCTACATTTAGTGTGCGTCCTTCTTCAACCTTCTTTTCTTCCATGTCACACGAACTAATCAACCGCGTAAAAGAGCAAGTGTATATTATGTTTATCATGTAAAAGACAAAGTTGTTGTCAAGAATTAAAACATGTGTTGATTTCTTCTACATGAGTGCCTACTTGCTGATAAACAATTTGGAGTTTATTCGCTGGTATTTAAATCAAGACTTAAATGGCTAAAAGAAATACCATCTTTCACTCGGTAATTTGTGGCTCGTATCTCGGTTACTACCATTGGTTGTTTTGGCTAAACCTAATGCGAAATTCTGAAAAATTAGACACAAATCAACTCACGGTTGTGAAAAACAGTGGTAAGTATATATGTTCAGAGTTGCCGACGATATTATGAATAGACCACTTACATCCATGAATAACAGTGTATCGTTGTGCTATTCGGACACTTTTAACCTGAGAATTCCCCAAGAAAGATTCTCAAATTCAGCAACCTGTGATATGATTAACAAAAAAAAAAGACTTTCAGAAACTGTTCATAATATCGATAAACATTTGCTAAAACTGCCAGACGATATATGTTCTAGGACATTACTTCAACAACTCTACTTCGACAACAAAAATTGTAAACCACTAACTATTCAAAACATTTTTTTTTCTTTTTATGTACCAAAAAACGTAAGATCGTGTGTGTTGATGCAAATAATGTTCTAAAAATGTTATTTCTATCTTTCGATAACTTCACGTTTTGAGGATGACAAAATGTGAAATCACGTTACGTTAAAATTAACGTAAACAAGTTTTTAATCGGAAGATCCTGTTTCTACACAAATCACTCTAGAACAAATTTACAACTTCACTAATGATCAAAGAAGTAAATTTGGAATTAAGACTTCACATTTTTATGTGACAAAACATTTTCTTCAAAAATATACTTTACAAATTATTTTTGAATAATTAAGAAATGTTTTAATGGAAAAATATGTTTAAAATACATAACAACTATTTTTACCCCCAAAATCAGCTCCAAACTTCCCCAAATAAGTTTTCACCAGAAAAGACAAAAAATGGAGCGTCTTTGTCAGACACGGCTCCACGGTTCCACTAAATTTAGTGGAGCCGTCGGTGATTTAGTGGAGCCGTCCCTCTGTAACAGCCAGATTTTTGCTGCCTATAAATATCAGCCCACTTCACATATTTTCTTCAACCTTTTTCACACAGAAACTTCTGAGTTTAAATCCCTCACACCATTTTCTTTTCTTGATCATTTAGTTTAGTTTTTCTTTTGTTCAAGAGTGATCCAATCATCCAACTTAGAGATCCTCTTCATTCCTCTTCAATAGCAAGAGAAGAACACAAAGTATCCAAGTTGATACAAGGTGTTGTCATTCCTCTTCAAGTGCAAGAGAAGAACTCAAGGTATCCAAGAAGATACAAGAGTTGTAGTAGTTGTTAGGTTTCTTGTAACATTTGTTACATCCCTGTTGTATCATAGCATACATCAAGATCATTTTTTTCTTTTGTGAGAGTGTGAGTGAAGATCATTGTGATCTTATAGAGATAGTGAATATCTCTTGAAGCCATTGGGCTTGTGTGATTGATCAAGAAGATCAAGGGTCAATAGGATAGTATTAGTCAAGTGAGTGTTGATCATTGTGATCGTGTCGAGATCTTGGAGATCTCTTGAAGCCATTGGGCTTGAGTGATTGATCGTGGTAGATTGGTGCTAGCTAAGATTAGCACTCGACATCTAGCTTAGTGTCGGAAAACAAGTTAAGCGACGTGTACGGTTTTCTCCGCCTTAAGGGAGGTTGTTGACATAGTGCTTGAAACTCTCGAGTGTGGTACTCGGGGAGTGGAGTAGGGCGAAGAAGAGCTTCGTAGCCGAACCACTATAAATCCTTTTGTCCCGGTTTGATCTTTCCATCTCTACTCTTTACTTTCATTACTTATTATTAGTTAGTTTAGAGTGTAGTTCATATTGGTGTTGTTTGATTGCACATAAGAATCGAATCAAAGGTTTCCAATAGCAAAGTTTTTAAGAAGTCTTAAAAGATTTAAAAGAACATAAAAACCGGTAAAACTATTCAACCCCCCTTCTAGTTTTCCACAATTGGTATCAGAAGCCACGTCAGTCAAGATTTTAAAGTAAATTGTATTTTAAAACTTGAATCGATCAATGGATTCCGACAAATATCTAGAAGGGAAATCTATGCAAAGACCACCACTTTTTGAAACCGATTGCTTTATCTATTGGAAAACAAGATTCGAAACGTATGTGAAATCAAAAGAAATTGATCTTTGGCATGTTATTACCGAGGGTGAATTTCAACCGATTCAAATGAATCCGGAAACTAAAAAGGATGAAATAGTTTCTTACAATAAACAAGGTGATGAACTTAAAAGAAAACTAGCCAAAAATAATGAGGCTAAGATGATGATTTACAATGCTTTTCCTAAAAAGGAATTTGAAAGAATTTTCATGTGAAATACGGCAAAAGATATTTGGAAAACTTTGTTAGTCACTCACCAAGGTAATAACCAAGTCAAAGAGAACAAGATAGATATTCTTGTTCAACAATATGAACAATTTTCCATTTTGGAAGATGAGTCAATAGATAATGCTTTTGCTAGATTTAATACTATTATCACTAGTCTTAAAGCTCTTGATTGAGGTTACTCTAGCAAGAATTATGTTAGGAAGTTTCTTAGGGCTCTACATCCTAAATGGAGAGCAAAGGTCACCGCCATTGAAGAGTCAAAGGACTTGGCGACATTATCACTCGATGAACTAATAGGAAACTTGAAAGTTCATGAGATGATAATCAAGAAGGACTCCGATATAGTCAAAGGAAAAAGCGAGAGAGTTAGATCTCTAGCATTGAAAGCCAAGAAGGAGTCTAGTGATGAGGAATGTTCGAGTTCCGATAGTGACGATGAAGAATATGCGTTAGCGGTTAGGGACTTTAAAAAGTTCTTTAGGAGAAGAGGTAGGTTCGTTAGACAACCTCGTGATGAAAAGAAGACATCACAAAAGAACATAGTTGAAAAGAAAGGGACAAGTGATAGGAAATGCTTTAGATGTGGAGATCCTAATCACTTCAGAGGAGAGTGTCCCAAACCACCAAAATCCAACAACCAACGAGCTTTCATAGGAGGCTCGTGGAGTGATAGCAGTGAAGATGAAGAGAAGAAGCCCAAGGACGAAACATGCCTAATGGCTCAAGCTTCTCATGAGATATGCTTGGGAATCGACTTGGAGCCTGACGAATGGGTCAAGGATAGTGGATGCACTAATCATATGACGGGTAACCGAAGTCTTTTCTCATCATACAAAGCATACAACGGAGGTAATGTCACTTTCGGTAGCAAACTTAAGGGCAACATTATAGGCAAAGGTACGATCACTCAAAACTCCCTCACTATTATAAATGTTGAGCATGTAGATAACTTAGGATTTAACTTGCTTAGCATTAGTCAAATGGTAGATAATAAGTGTAAAGTTATATTCTACGAAGAGGGTAGTGAGATTATTAAGGAGGGTAAAACCATAGGCAAAGGAGTTAGGAGAAATGGCCTATTTGTTATGAAAATAGGAAATAAGCCTCAGGATAGGATATGCTTAGCAACCATAGATGACAATTCCACTCTATGGCATAGGAGATTAGGTCACGCTAATATGCGATTAATACAATTATTGGCGTCTAAGGAACTAGTTAGAAACCTACCTAAGATTAAGTTTGATCAAAACTTTTGTGACGCTTGTAAAGTTGGAAAACAAGCTCATTCTAGTCACAAAGCTAAGAATATGGTCTCGACCTCTAGATGCCTAGAACTCCTTCATATGGACTTATTTGGTCCATCCGCCGTACGGAGCTATGGAGGAAACTACTATACCTTAGTGATAGTTGATGACTACTCTAGGTATACTTGGACTAGATTTCTTAAGAATAAGACACAAGCTTTTGAGGAATTTGAAATCTTTAGTAAGAAAGTCCAAAATCAACTAGGATGTACAATTGTTTCTATTAGAACGGATCATGGTCGAGAATTTGATAATGAAGTGCAATTTGGAGCATATTGTGATACTAATGGTATTACACACAATTTCTCGGCTCCACGCACTCCACAATCAAATGGGGTAGTTGAGCGGAAAAATCGTACTCTACAAGAGATGAGTAGAACGATGTTGAATGAACAATCAATTCCGCAAAAGTTTTGGTGTAATGCGGTGGACACCTCAACTTACATACTTAATAGGATTCTAATTAGACCCATGTTAGGAAAAACACCATATGAAATCATGAAAGGTAGAAAACCTTCTCTTGATTACTTTAGAGTGTTTGGAAGTAAGTGCTTCATACTAAACACTAAAGACTACCTCACCAAGTTTGACCCAAAGTCTTACGAAGGTGTTTTCCTAGGATACTCCCAAAATAGTAAGGCCTACGTTGTCCTAAACAAGGAAACAATGAAAGTCGAAGAGTCACTCAACGTGAAATTCGATGAAAGTCCTCCACCAACTAAGACATCACCTTTGGAGGATGATGACTTAGATAAGGATGAAGCCATTAAGGTCAATGGCAAGAAACCCTTAGAAGATGACATTGAGGATGAAATAGTGGAAGTTGACGAAGTTGTCAACATTAAGGAATCCAAGAACCATCCCATTGAAAATATCATAGGAAACCTTAACCAAAGAACTCTTAGGTCACAAGCACAAAACAAAAGTAATTTCGTTTGTTTCATATCAACCGTAGAACCTAACAATGTCGGTGAAGCGATTAAGGATGAAAATTGGGTAGTCGCCATGCAAGAGGAACTTAATCAATTCACTACAAACCAAGTTTGAGATTTAGTACCTCCTCCTAAGAATCAAACCATCATAGGAACTAAGTGGGTGTTTAGGAATAAACTCGACGAAAATGGCGTCGTAACTAGGAATAAGGCAAGATTGGTAGCACAAGGCTATAACCAAAAAGAAGGAATAGACTACGATGAAACCTATGCACCCGTAGCTAGATTAGAGTCTATTAGGATACTCCTTGCCTATGCTTGTGCCTTAGACTTTAAGTTATATCAAATGGATGTGAAAAGTGCATTCCTAAATGGTTATATCAACGAGGAGGTATATGTTGCACAACCTCCTGGATTTGCGGATCTCGAGAAACCGAATCATGTTTATAAACTCAAGAAAGCACTCTATGGTCTCAAACAAGCTTCTAAAGCTTGGTACGATAGACTAAAGGCATTCTTGATCAAACATGAATATACCATGGGAGTGGTAGATAACACACTTTTCACAAAGAAACGTAATTCACATCTCATTATTGTTCAAATATATGTCGACGACATTATATTTGGCTCAACTTGTCCAGAACTGTGCGATGATTTCTCTAAGATCATGCGTGACGAGTTTGAGATGAGCATGATGGGCGAATTAAATTTCTTCCTTGGTTTACAAATTAAACAAATGGAAGATGGTATCTTCTTTAACCAATCTAAATATAGGAAGAAGATGCTTAAGAAGTTTAGTTTAGAAGAGTCTAAGCCCATGAAAACTCCCACGTCCACGGAAATAAAACTCACGAAAGATGAAGATGGTGAGTCCGTGGATAGCACTAAGTATAGAGGTATGATAAGAAGTTTGCTATACCTCACGGCAAGTAGGCCCGACATCATGTTTAGTGTTTGCCTTTGTGCTCGCTTCCAAGAGGATCCCAAAACCTCTCACCTTGAAGCAGTTAAGCGTATCTTCCGATACATTAAAGGCACTATACACTTGGGATTATTCTATCCCAAGGGGACCGGTGTAGAAACTGTTGTCTATGCCGACTCTGATCATGCGGGAGATTATGTGGATCGAAAAAGTACGAGCGGCGTTTGTACCTTCATGGGTTGTTGCTTAACTTCTTGGTTCTCCAAGAAACAAATGGCTCTTGCTATCTTTCGATAACTTCACGTTTTGAGGATGAAAAAATGTGAAATCACGTTACGTTAAAATTAACGTAAACAAGTTTTTAATCGGAAGATCACGTTTCTACACAAATCACTCTAGAACAAATTTACAACTTCACTAATGATCAAAGAAGTAAATTTGGATTTAAGACTTCACATTTTAATGTGACAAAACATTTTCTTCAAAAATATACGTTACAAATTATTTTTGAATAATTAAGAAATGTTTTAATGGAAAAATATGTTTAAAATACATAACAGCTATTTTTCTCCCCAAAATCAGCTTTAAACTTCCCCAAATAACTTTTCACCAGAAAAGACAAAAAATGGAGCGTCTTTTTCTGACACGGCTCCACGGTTCCACTAAATTTAGTGGAGCCGTCGGTGATTTAGTGGATCCGTCCCTCTGTAACGGCCAGATTTTTTCTGCCTATAAATACCAGGCCACTTCACAGATTTTCTTCACCCTTTTTCACACATAAACTTCTGAGTTTAAATCCCTCACACCATTTTCTTTTCTTGATCATTTAGTTTAGTTTTTCTTTTGTTCAAGAGTGATCCAATCATCCAACTTAGAGATCCTCTTCATTCCTCTTCAATAGCAAGAGAAGAACACAAAGTATCCAAGTTGATACAAGGTGTTGTCATTCCTCTTCAAGTGCAAGAGAAGAACTCAAGGTATCCAAGAAGATACAAGAGTTGTAGTAGTTGTTAGGTTTCTTGTAACATTTGTTACATCCTTGTTGTATCATAACATACATCAAGATCATTTTTTTCTTTTGTGAGAGTGTGAGTGAAGATCATTGTGATCTTATAGAGATAGTGTATATCTCTTGAATCCATTGGGCTTGTGTGATTGATCAAGAAGATCAAGGGTCAATAAGATAGTATTAGTCAAGTGAGTGTTGATCATTGTGATCGTGTCGAGATCTTGGAGATCTCTTGAAGCCATTGGGCTTGAGTGATTGATCGTGTGGATGGTGGTAGATTGGTGCTAGCTAAGATTAGCACTCGACATCTAGCTTAGTGTCGGAAAACAAGTTAAGCGACGTGTACGGTTTTCTCCGCCTTAAGGGAGGTTGTTGACATAGTGCTTGAACTCTCAAGTGTGGTACTCAGGGAGTGGAGTAGGGCGAAGAAGAGCTTCGTAGCCGAACCACTCTATATCCTTTTGTCCCGGTTTGATCTTTCTATCTCTACTCTTTACTTTCATTAATTATTACTAGTGAGTTTAGAGTGTAGTTCATATTAGTGTTGTTTGATTGCACATAAGAATCGAATCAAAGGTTTCCAATAGCAAAGTTTTTAAGAAGTCCTAAAACGATTTAAAAGAACTTAAAAACCGGTAAAACTATTCAACCCCCCTTTCTAGTTTTCTACAGTGTGATTACCTTTAGCCTTTAGTGCATAGTCATATGTACTTAATAAAGTATACTCAATGATTTGGGTCATTGTGAAAATCTTCTCACTGGTCGTCTACCCGCATGGTAAAATGTTCTAACGTATTGGATAACTTATAAAAACTAATAAATAAACGGAAGAAATACCATTTAAAATGTACATCAATGGTGATCTTGTGCAAAATAACCTAAAAAATAATCTTACCAAGTTACATTTTATCCAAGTATAAGCTTTTGACTTTGTTGCTTCTGCATTTGCGGCACTTTTTCTTATATGGCTCATCCCTTTAGTAGTCGCTCAGATTTCGAGGCTGCCACCTGAAAAGATAGAACAAAAAATTTAGAGGCATAGAATATAATTGACGGGAATAATTTATTGGTAACAATTGTTATAGATTCTACTCATGAGGATTATAGGAGGGCCTTTTTTAGCTTAATTCATTAAAAAAAACTTCAGTCATGGGAACTGTACATGACAAACCAAGATAAGCTCTAAAGCAGTGAAGAGCACATCCAAAACCCTAAGCTATTCTATGAATGAAGATTACTATTGCATTTTCTTACAAAATAAGCTAATTCTTTAACTTTTTTTTAAACTGGTTACTTCAAAAAATCTTATAAGTGCTTATTTTAAACATAAAAAAGCTATCACTATCCTCCTTCTCAACCTCATAAACGCAAACCACATCAGACACATCTACCAACACCTTGCTTAAAGAAAATATACATACCTTTCATCTTGAAGAATTCACAGGTTCGCCAAATACAATCCTAAAAACCAAAAATCAAAACCCAATCAACACCCACACAATCAAATTATCTGAGGTACACAAAACCCATAAAATCATACAAAAAACCCCTAAAAATCAAACCTTTAAATCTTCAAAAGAACAATCATATAGTATTATGAAGCCGCACAAAAATAACTGCCAATTAATTCTTCTAGAACACGTATCCACGCACCTTCACATCACCTGTTAAAAACAAACATCAAATTGATCCCATTTTTTGATTTTTTTTTTAAAAAGAGCTTTAATAATAGATAAGCTACCTTTAGTAACATCAAAACGTTGATTAACATAATCCGATTTGAGCTAGACGATTTTAGAACAGGTATAATAATTGAGGCGGTAGGTGAGATCCAAACTTGTGGCTATGACTAATGGGATCAGAAAAGCTTGAATGGCCGTTGGGTTTTGGTGTTGGAGCTGCACCTTTCGTATCTCAAAGGAAAACGATGGTTGTAAGTGAGGATGAACAGGGCGGGTCACCCACTTATTATTCGGGGTATGGATGGACCGGGAGGGGAAAAAAGGGCTAAATTAGCCCAATGAATGTAAGTTACAAGGTTTTTAGCCCGCGATTCGCGGCGGGATGTTTGCGAAGAGAGTTTACATGTGACAAAAGCTTTGTATGATGTAGTATTCAAGGGCCTAGAATCTCAAGTTAAAAGACCTTTTATCCAAATCTTTTTTTTTTCATTTAATTACAATTCAATTCTTACAGATATGAGAACTAAAAACAAACTTAAAAAGCTGATGATTATTCTGAGATTGCGATACACTTTAAGTTTAGGAGAGCTGTACATCATCTACCTGAAATATAAACTTAAATTTAACAACTACTCCTGGAGTTCTTTTTGCTGCAAACACAGCTAAAGCTGACTGTACATGATCAATACTTAAATTTTTTGTAGCAACACTAAAAACTTCTGTGAGTTATATTAAGATCATTAGATTTGATCCTTTGACTCTTGTAAGAGATGTAATGTCATTATCTGCTCCAATTTGTCACTAATTTGGACTGCATTACAGGTTATGGTCTCCCTATGAGATTGTCCCAGTTACTACCCCACTTGTTAACACCTTCTCCATTGGCTTTGTCTTCCAATGGTGATTCTGCCATTTTAATCTTCGTCATAATGGGCATTTGTGTGTGTTGGTCAGCATTTGGCGCCGTCAGTTAAAATCCGTGTTTGCATTGGTATCGATTTCTTGTTCTTGTTCTCCAAGTTGTTCAAACAATAATCAGTATATCATTCAGTTGGAAAACAAATTAATAGTTTTCGTCTCACCTTATCATTATATCCTTTTTCGACAATTATGGTGAAATATACGCATGAGTACCAAATGCGATTTTGGCCGAGAATGTAACACCGAAGACTGATTCATATACGTGTTCCATAGCGAATATTGCTGGACCTGTTATGTAATAACCCAACCCGACAAGGTTCAAAATGCCACATTATGGTTGTAGCAACCCGTAGAATTCCCTAGTCATTAGTGAGCGTTAATCCAATATTAACCCATTATTACTGTTCACGAAACCATTTTTACGAGCAAAATTTGAAAATTTTGTTTATTACGTTTCTAATCAAATACGTTCTTACGTGAAACAAGATGCTTTGGAACGGGCTCGCACACACATCACGATAATTCATTTCACAAATAATAGCCAAACGGATCCTTAACTATTACCCTTGGCCTATTGCTATTCAAGCCCAACAACAAACCAAGCCCAACTTTCTATTTTTTCTTTTATTCTAACTCGACTCAACCTCACATACTTGATCTCTTTTATTTCAAAATTCGACACACAAGCCCTACATAATTTCACACGATTCGATTCTCTATACATCCAAGAATCAAGATTGATAAGTCTCAAAATCTAATTCGAACATTTGATCTTATAACGAGGTCTAAAGCTAGCCTCATTCGAGCAACTATACAACTCATTCCCTTTTCACCAATTCGATCTAAACTATATTTATATCTAATGTTTTACATTGCTCTTAGTCTACTAACTCCTATAAACATTTTTCCACACCTTCCTCATTGTTTTGGTCACGTTAAAATGTTGTGTGCACCTTTAAAATGTGTCGAGTACAATGCATATACATGCCATTCGATTCATGACCAAAGCACAAGCTTACACTCCCTTTCTAATGTTTTCTATACACAAGTTGACTAGAAAATATTCCTTCAAATCCTATCCAAACCTGCCACCATCGAATAAAATCTCAACTTGCATACATAAAATACAATATAAACTATACTATATTCATGCATATACTCGTAGACTTACTCATCCTCACACCTTTCATTCTCAAACGTATTTCACACACTTAATTCTCCAAAGTTTCCTACTGCTAAGTACATTCGAAGAAACAAGGATCTTTTACTAGTCGATCAATCCATCTTCCAAACATTTAAATGATGAACTCGATCCTTTTGTAGCAATCCTAACGAGCTATGTGTTATAAACCCTCGTTTCTAGTCCATTCGACGTGATTTCCCCACCAATTCTTGGTGTGGTAAGCCATTATAGCTTATATCAATTCATACTTATGCTTCAAAAATTTATTAACTTTTATTTAGTTCATGCTATCCGTTCTAACTTTCCTACACATTTTTCGTGTTCTTATTATTTAATTTTCGTACGCATTTGACCTCCTATATTATGGATGGCTAGATAATCGAATTCTATAATCATTCGACAATTATTTCATTGTTTTAACATTTAATGAGACTTGTTTTTAACTCAGTTTGAACATCGAACATATATATGTCTTTTATTATTTTTGGACCTTATTACATTCGACTAGAAAGGCCCCAACTAAATCGTATTTATACGTATAACATGTATATTAAATTACTCGACTTGATTGTCAATAGGCACACCTAATAAGCTGTATTAATAAGCTCTTCTAATAAGCTCATTTAATGCCTTTTTAATCGACCAAGTGATGGCTATCGAGACTGTTTTTAAAACACAAATATATATCGATTGGGCTTAAAAGCCCAATAAGCACTTGTGATAAGCAGTTGCTATAAGCACTTTGATTATGTTTTTAGACCAATAAAATTAGCCCAAATCCAGGCCCAAACCCGTTTGAAACCCCTCACATCATATACTCTTAATGGGCTTTATATTTCACTCGTTAAAGCCCAATAAGCCAAAAATAAGCTATTTTCGTAAATAAACAGTTCTTACAAACTCAAATAAGCTTTATAAGAATGTTAAAACTCTCAAAAATCATTTCCCACTCGTTTTTTGATTTTTGGAGTTTTTTGATTTTTGGAGTTGTAACACCCCAACCCGATAAGGTTAAAAGGCGTCACGTTATGGAGTCAAATCAGAGCAAAGCATACATACGACTTACATAATACAAATGGTTTACAATGTTACAAAGGAAAATATACCAGATCTACGTAGTCATACATAAATGAATACTAAAACTAAGGTATCGTCTTCATAAGCTAATCTCTCATCCCAAAGCAAACCCAAGATATATAATAAACGGAAACAAAAGCAAATGGAAATGAACAGACATATCATAATAAATGAGTAATAGGAAAAGGAAATAAAGAGTAAGGTTTAGGATAATAATCCACCACGAGCCCATATCATAACATATCATATCATATCATAATCATGTAGAGAGGATACCTCTCAAATAAGCCGATAATATGAGGGGTGTCCTCATGTACCAGTTGGAGTGATCAGCTCCCAGGGGTGTGAAAGGAGTGGATTGCACCCAGCCCCAGTCACCATATCATAACATATCATATCATATCGTACACAAAACATATCTAGGATGCATCCATACGCCCCCCAAACAAATCATATTGGCCATAACAAATCATAAAGTGCGCATATCATATCATAATGGGGACGGTGTGGCTAATCACTCGAACCACACACGAGTCATGCCATTGGTGCATCAATGACACGGCCATGTTACCTTCATGGCTAGGAAACATATTTTGGCTCGTAGTATCAAACTGGGGTCAAGGTCAAAGGTTCAAAGGTTCATATCATAGCAAAGGTTCATATGTCATAATCGTAGTCCAAATCTCAAGGTTCATATCAAAGGTTCATATCAAAGTGTAGGGAACATAGCAATGGCATAGGGGAAACCCTAATACGAATCAAAATAGAGACCGAAGGCTCCTTATCAAAAGAGCAGAATATCTGTACTTTGATAAACACGCAAGAAAAAGAATGAAACGAAAAGCAAATCAAGCAGGAGATCACTCCCTCTTCACCCGATCTACAAATAATCATAATGGGGACTTATAAGTTTCATATGATCGTAAGGTTTCATCTTAGTTCTCATTCCATTTGAGGTAACTTTGGTTATTAACATTCTCGTATGTCAAATTGAACTATTAGGGATGATCGTATTCGTAGTTTAGGGTTCATGATGTCTTTTACAAAAGTTTTAGGGTTCATCAAGTTAGTTTCCATAATTTAGGGTTCATTAGGTAATTATCGTAAGTTTAGGGTTTAATATGAAATTCTCATAATTTTGGTGTGTAAAGTGTAATTACTATAAAGTCACAGGTGTTCACAAGTTAGGTCCATAAGTTTTAGCAATTAACCATTTAAACCTTTTAGTTTATAAAATAAACACATCACATCCTTTAATTTCCTTTTTAACCCCTTTTTTATTTTTCACAGTTTTATATACGAATTTGTTAAGTTTTCTATAAATTGAAAACCGTATAAGAACTCAGTAATAAAATTCCCAAAAATTCCCAGAGATGCTCAAATGTCCTTAGTATTCTATCTAATTTTTCCAGATTTTATTAAGTAGCATAGCTATGGATTAAAATTCACTTAAACCAACTCGTCCAGATTTCTGAGTAATTTTACTATACGAAAAGTTATTAATTAAAACCCTTTTAATAAAAATTCAAAAAAATATACAAAAATTCCAGGAAGTAATAGACATGCTAAAGATTAACCAGTTCAAAGGACACCTCCTAATTCAACATGGTTTGGAAATTAAAATTCAAAAACCCGGACTGATTTTCCAAACTCACAAATCCGATCAGACACATAATTTCCCAAAAATCAAAAAGTGAACTATCCGGCCTCTAAAAATTACAAGATAAATTTTTTCCGAAATCTATTTCATTAAACTAAAATCTAGACTCCAGAAACACCAAAATATACGTTCACATCATTCATCTACAGCCGATTAAAGTCGAATAAAATTCCATATCACTAGCAGTTTTCATAGATTCATATATAACTTAGAGTTTCATCATTCTCATTCTTTAATTCTTAACACATATTGATTATGGATAAGTTATAACATGTTTTGAGTCGATTACCACAGGTCTTACATAATCAAATTGGTTAAATACATCATATGTATATATAGGTTCGATTTATACACATAAGTTTTTAGGGTTTTCATTTCATGATTTTATGTGACATAACATGTGACTTTACTTCTATTTAGGATACAAAAACATGAATGAGGATTGAACAAGGTATGTGATGCAATACCCTTGAAGATCACACGAAGAACACGGATAACTCGAGATCAACAACACTACACAACGGACCCTTCTCCCTTTTCCTTTTGATCGTACATCAGCAGAAACACAAGAACAAAACACGTTGTTTTTTTTTTATTAGTTTATGGTTGTAAATTCGAATGGATTATAGCATGAGTTACATGGTTACCTTAGAATGGATGATACACGAATTAAGATCAAGATTGAGCCTCCTCTTGGGTTTGTTTAGATCGAATAGCAGCAGCAAAAAGAAGAGGCAGTCGCCACTTCTTGGTAGGGGTTTTAGGGTTTATTTGGCTTGGGATTTTCGGTATGATGAGGGGATGGGAAAGGCCGGTTTATGGAGAGGGTTTATGGGCCAAAGCTTGCAAAAATTTTCGGCCCATGTTTAGTGCAATTCGCGTGTTTTGATTAGGGCCCAAAGACACAAAGAAAACGTGTGAAATAAAATTATAATAGTAGCTTCCGAATATTAAAGTTAGGTATTGATCGTTAAATGCTTTAGTAATTTCATTAGTCCTTTAGGGATTTAATAACTTAGGTACATTCGATTTTATAATGTTCTTGTAGATTTAAGAGTATAGGGGCAACTTAGGAATTCCAATTGTTTTAGATTTTAGGGTTTTACATTTGTGATTTTTGGACTTGTTTTGCGAAACGTATTTACTATTAGGGTTAAAATTGTAACTTCCGGATAACTAGGTATTAAAACTGCCATTTTTGTAACTTATGGGTAGATAATGACAAAACAGTAACTACAAGTCTTAAAATGTCATATTTGAACCTTTTTGACTAATAATGTAATTAAAACCTAACCAGGGACTAACGGTGCAAATGCTTCACCGTTAGGTTTAAAAGTATAAATTTCCTATAACTACAAGGACCATACAGTAACTTGATTTTACTTATAATCTCATTTATGTTTTATACTATTTCATTCTTAAAATCCCTTTTACAATTCGTACAATTTATATAACGAAAGTTACGTTTATATTTGCGTAATATAATTTAACGAATAAAACGTAACTTATCATCCACCAACTTTTGAAGAGGCGATATTTACTGATTCAAATAAACATAAAAATATGATAATATTATATATAATATTATTTTTGAACTCTAAGCATTTTCAGCATATTATTCATTCTCATCACAATCCAATTCGTTATCCGATATTCTTTCATAATCATTATTCACATCAAGTCATACTTAAACCATCGAAATCTCAGACTTCCCTATTATTCAGGTCGTGTGTTGGAGCCGTTCCCGTGATAGTTTTGACATAACATTACCATGACTTTTACAGCTAAGGTGAGATTTCATAGCCCCTACCTTTATACGATTTGAATTATTCTTTTGGGGGAGATACATGCTCAACTATTTTTTTCATTTACTTTCGTAAATACTTATACATTCTGGATTAGTATGCAACATACATTATGCATTGTTATACAAGTATTCTAATACAGTTCGAATTGGAATGTAAGATACATTTTGCATGGATATGTATGATACATTTTGCGGTGGAATGCAAGTACTCAAAACACTTATGACATGACACGTATTGATATACACATTTGTCCTACTCATACTTTAGCAGTGGGTTGTAAACACATAGGTTGCAAGTCTTGTATGGGCGAGGCTTGGGACTGAGTGGATTTACCATGCCTTTGCTGTGAAATCTTTATTCAAATGCTTTATAGTCTAACTAAACTCTATGAACTCACCAACCGTTGGTTGACACTTTTTAGCATGTTTATCTCAGGTTATAAAGTGATAGTGGATGCATGGATCTTAGAGTCATTTGCATACTTAGAGACTCTTATCTTTATCTTTTACCATTCGATACATCTTGAAAACATCTATGTAACTTTATACTTTGAATCTCTTGTTTAACTCTGATTTTAATAATTCGAATGGTAACATTTCAAAACGTATCATTTAGAGGTCGTTTTCTATACCTTGATCTATATTATGAAGTAATACCCCTTTGACACTACTGTTCCGCTATGGTAATTTGGGGGTGTTACTGATTGGTATCAAAGACTTGGTTATAGAGAACTAGGTTGCATTTAGGTGCCTAGACTATAACTACTATATACATTGTGACTCTCATCCCTATCGCCTAGCGTACATAGAACTTTTCCCATTTATGTGCACGCTGTTGGATGTTATAGTAATTGTACTGATAGAGGAATCTCAAAATTTAGTCGAGTCATCAAAGGTGTGGAGCTCAGTGATAACTGGCTATTTAACTTAATCTTGTGACAGTTCTTGTTTGATGAGACATGGGATTAAGTTAAATAAAGGTTATCACTTAGCCACAGAAAATTTGATGATTTTGCTCAGAAATGAGATTTCTCTTGAGGATACTTTTTAGGGATAATCACCCTACACCTTCAAAGTAACGTCGATCGCTGAGATATGTGTGTTTGGTGATATGTACAAGTGTGAACGGAGGCAATTATAATTATGGTGGCCAACATAATTATAAATGCATCACGACTCACGTGGACATATTTAACCATGCTTACGTTAATCAGTATTGGCACCCCTTTAGGATAACAGCTAGTGACGGGGTTTTGTGAGAACGTTAAGTATAGAGTAGATAGTCAGTAGTTTTCCCTCATCTCTGACGTTCGCTAAATGTCCTTCCACGTAAAACCAATGGCATCAAGGAGATCAGCCCATAACGCTAACCGAGGAGGTGCAACACTAAGGGGTGGAAGGACTAGTGAACGTAGAGGTAGAGGAGGTGGTCGAGGCATTAGTAACAACGACAACAACGATGGTGGAAACCCTGATTTTGCCGCCATCATCGCTCAACAACTACAAAATTTACTTCCTACTATTATCACCCAGGTTGGCAATCATATCAACAACTCGGGAAACCACGGTAGCAAAAATGACGACACCAATGGTGTAGGTGGGTGTCACACCCTGAATTTACCTGTTAATGGCAGCGGAATTGAATACCTTGGTGTGACTTTCATGGCGTCTCATACAATGGATATATTGAACGACCTAAAGTGTCGTTTTGAAAATACACGTTTGATCATAAATAAAATCAGAGTTTACAAAACATAGGTCCCAAATGATGTTGCAAGTTTATAAAACAAAACCATGATCGATCAAACGGTTACATAAGTGCATAAAATGAAGTGATGCAAGTCGACCCCGCGACTCCAAAACAATCCAATGCATGCCCACATGATAGTTAATAACCTGAAAATACATTGCTAAAAACGGTCAACATAAAGTTGGTGAGAGTTCATAGGTTTAATAAAATGAAGTTATACGATAGCCACAAGTATAAAGTGTATGACATAAGTCACATAAAAATGATTGTACAATAGCCTTAAGCTCATGACCCCGACGCTGTGACTGAATTCTTTGGAGCCCCTGGGAGTGTTTTGCCAGACACTCAAATGAAAAGACATGAAATGCATCCGCTATCGGTTGTTGGTCAAAGCCAACACGGATGGAGGCGTCACCCTCGATAGATCTATCCACTCACTCTCGCTTAAACATAATTAACGGTTCATGATTATATGGGGACTTTCAATTGGCAACAAGGTAACTTAATCTATGTACAGGAAGTCTGATACTTTGGCTCGTATGGAAAACAGTTGCAATGTATTCTCCCCGTGGGATTTGAAAACAATAATAAAATGTATACGGGGCTATGAAAACTCACCTGAAGTGATGATACAACAATGCTATGAAATCGGAATACTTGGAATAATTGAAATACTGGAACACTTGGAATACTTGGCAATAACAAGGCGCGAACACTAGCCGCTACCTAAAATGAATATGCATAATCTACTTAGATTATGAGGCAATGTAGTGCATGTACATGTATATGTAACCTATACCACTCGTCATTTGAAAATACTAGTTATCGTTGATATGTAAAGTTTTTCCAAAACTTGATATAAATATGTTAACTTGCTAACGTAAAACTAGTCGTGTCATAATGTGTATAAAACGTTAGTGTTGGTCTTGGCGTTTTGAAAACATTGAAATGTGATATGGTAGTCGCGTTAATAAACCTTTGATTGTACGTGTTCCAATGGATAAGAATTACGGTTCACCATAGTCGTTTCGTGAAAAATATAGTTTCTAGTACGTAAACATTTTCTACTAAAAAAGCTGTCAAAATAAAATGTATATAGTCGATGTTTAAACGCGTGTATCTCGTTCGTTATTAGCTTGTTTTTGACGTTCTTTATATCCGTGGTTTCGTATAAACATGTACTAATATATTTTCAGTAGCTCGGGTCATCTAGGTCGCGTTAAACGCCTCAGCGGGTCCGTCGAAAGTCGTGTAACAGCTTGTTAATTTTCTGAAAATTAGTTTTCGTCGTTAAACTTGTAAAAATCATATCTCCTTCGTTATTAACTCGTTTTTATCCCCGTTTTCGGCCACGGCTTCGTCTCGGAATGTATTTTCTAAATATTTGGCCAAAAATTACCTCATACCTACTGAGTTTCCCACGTTTCACTTTTAAAGACAGTAGGGTATGTATACTTGTAAAAACTTGGTTTTCTAGTTATTATCTTGTCCAAAAATGTCACAAACAACTACCAATCATTCTCAAACTTACCATATATCTTTTTAAGGTGTCAAGGGTCCTAAACATCATCATCCATGTAAATCTAACAAGGATCTAAGTATATAACACTTCTAGGGCTCATAAGTTGCAAAAGGTTTGAAAAGGAGTGGTATAACTAACATATACTTGCAAATCTTGTACAAAAATTATATAAACATGATATTAACTTGGAAAAATTATGAAAATGAGTTTTGACAACTTACTTGAAAGATTAGTGATAAAAAGATGATGAAAACCTAAGAAACCTTTGAGTTTGTATTTCAAAACCCTTAAAGGAATACTAGTGAGACTTGATTATGTATTGTTCTTGAAAAATTGATGATCCTTGCTTGTGGTTTGATCCTTGGCCGAGCACACCAAGAGGAGAGGAAGAGAGAAATATTTTTTTGTATACTTGAAGTATTATGTGTGAAAAATGAAGAAAAATGAGGTTAAGTATTATATATATGGGACAATGGGGTAAGTAGCATTAATTGGAGTTGAAAAATCTGAATTTTGGGGCTAAAGGAGGGGGGGGGGGGGCTGGCGTGAAACAAGGGGAGGGGGGGGGGGCCATGTTGGGTGATGATTATTTATAAAGATTGTGTAAGATTTGTGTAGTTTTAATTAGTTTTAAGTGTAACCGGGTACCGTGTTTGCTAGAAATAAAATTTAACGGTGTTAATCGGGACTTGACGAAGTCATAAAAATTACAAAAATAGGTTGGGTACAAGTATTGGGTGTTCGGGTAATTATTGTTTAGTTTTTACAAAAACCGTCGTAATTATATTAAACGTACGATATAAATTAAATAAATTTGCAAAATACTGGGTAAATGAATTTTAAAATTTTCTTGATATTAAAATGAGTATAAAAATATGTCGGGACCATCGTGGGGTTTGTCGGACGTGTTAGTCATATTTATTGATCGCGCGTTAACGTTTTAATTAAAAGTAATTATACGTAATACGTCAAATGTAATAAAAATATTAATTTGGTAAACCTACGAGTGGAATAGTATGAAAATGTAAATCTGATGATATGCAGACTATTCCTAGTCCGTATGCAGTGTTCCTACTGATGATGCATGAATTTCGCAGTTAAACCAAACCGGTTACGCGAATATGAATACCCGTAAACTACGTTTACGCTGAAATGAATAATGAACATGAATAGTGATTCCCTCCCGGGGATGAATAGTGTCACATGAATAGTAAAATTCCTGAACGCTTCTAGAAGTCTCAAACTGACTCCAAAAACGATGAATAGTGAAATGATGAATAGTGATCGGTGAATAGTAAATGATGAATAGTAACTGATGAATAGTGAATTGTCGAGGTTAGGAAAGTGACCTGAAATTACGGGTTGTGACAGTCGCCCCTCCAAAAGGGAATTCAGTCCCTGAATTCAATTGTCGTTGGTTTCAGAAGCAGGCTCGGGAAAAAGATGTGGATACTTGCGTCGCATTTGGTCTTCTCGTTCCCAAGTAAACTCGGGTCCTCTTCGAGAATTCCAGCGAACTTTCACGATAGGAATTCGACTCTGCTTCAATTGTTTGACCTCACGGTCCATGATTTCAACGGGTTCTTCCACAAAATTAAGCTTGTCATCTAGTTGAATTTCTTCGAGTGGAATAACGGACGACTCGTCGGAGAGACACTTCTTGAGGTTTGAAACATGAAATGTGTTATGAACGTTGCTGAGTTCTGATGGAAACTTAGGTGTGTATGCCAACTGACCGGTTCTAACTAGAATCTGAAATGGTCCAATACCGAGAGCTCAGTCTATCGGGTTATCAAAAATTGTATCATGCCTTTCCAAGGCAAGGCTTTCAATCATAGTTCGTGCTTCTACTTGAATCTAGGAGGTTCGTTGTTCAAGGGTATCAATTCCGTATGATGTGCATCATGCATCGACCTAACTTCCATTGTTTTCTCATTTCTTGTAACTGATTCTTGACTTGTGAAGTTTCCTTTGTTGTCTCCCGGTTTAGTTCTAGGTCCGTGAATTTAACTTTCCAAATTCGATATATAAATATGTATATGGTCACTTCGGCCATAGGGTGTCTTAAATGGTGCCTTTATATATTCCCGTGATGGTTATTTTTGCTGATGATGAAATTCGTCAATACTCGAAAGATTATCCTAATCCATTCAAAGTTGGTTATGTGGTGTTGAATAAATCCTATAGTGTTCAGGTAGTTCTCTTAAGGATTCGTCGGGCTAACTATGGTAGAGCGTGTATATCCAATTAGAAAAGGAATATCTTAAAGGAATTGCTAGAAATCTGAGGGGTATCGTCTATCCTTTCGCCGTTTCTATGTCATAAAATATCTTTCATAATGTAGAGTCTCTCCTAGAGAAGTCAATGGTGCAAATTCAACTTAATGGCTGAGTGAGTGATGAGTGATGTAAGTATCCGGTGGGAGTTTGTTAAAAGGGGTGTTCATGAAAAATTCCATTTGTTTACAAAGCTTTTGAATGAAGATTGTTATTAATAATTTCTGAAAATGTGACTATTTTCTTCACGGCATAATTCCTCCTGAATTATACATAGGTGATCAGGCTATGTATAATTGAGGACCAACGATGCGATGCTTGGTTAAATTGAAACGGTATTACTTTTTCCCAAAAGTTTTAGATGGTGTTCAACGGGTTATTTTGATAAATGATTTTCTAAGCATTTCCTTTGAAAGTAACATGAAAATTGTCTCGCGTAGCTGTAGTAAATACTTGATAAAATGACAGAAATTCCATTTATAGGGTGGTACAAAATGGCTTATTTTGAAAGTTCTGAAAAAAAAATATATAGTTCTCCCGTATGGTAGTAAAATAACTGGCATTAAATTTGTTGAATGGTTCATTGGATACATGGATGAATCTTATGAAATGGTATTAGTCTACTAGTCCGTCAAGAATGAAATCGGCCTAATCCCTAGTAGGATAAAGGTATATTGTTGCGAAACTATGGAGAATTGAGCAATTGGAATAGGAATGGAATAAACGATGGTTATGATTATCGCGAAGATAACAAAAGATAGGTATTACATTGGATAGGAAAGTGCTTAATACAACTAGGTTACACCAACATACCTATGGAAAGTACAAAAGAAAGATACAACCCTAGAGGGCTCAACTACGGTTTATTAAAAACATGAACTCCTTCTGGTTAAGCATTGTTGTTGTCTTTGATGTTGCTAATGTCCTGACGGTCTCTCTCCCAAACACGCACGCTATTCTTCGAGTTAATTCCTCTTGGTCCCCATGTCCTGATTTCCTTTCGGGCAATTGTTCCTAAAGTGTCCAACTTCTCCACAACCATAACATGTTGGCGGTGGATTATGATTATTTCCCCCAGGAGCAGCCCTGCATCCCTTAGCCAGATGACCGATCTTCCTACAATTGAAACAAGGTTTAGGGCAATCCCCCGGGTTATGATGTGTTTGGCATTTGTTACACTTTGGTAGAGTACCGGCGTAACCTTTCTTTTCAGTCGGACCCGCAACATAGGCCCGTGCAGTTTCTTGTCTTTTGGGTGGTGGTTGGTTGGCGTTGTTACCTTGGGTGTCATCCCATTTCCTTTTGTTGTTGTTGTTCTGGTAATTGTTGGTGTTATTGTTGTAGTTACGGTTTCGGTTGAAGTTATTGTTGTTGTTGTTGGCGGGTGTCACTTTCTTCAGAACTTGAGCTATGAGCTTTTGAGACATCCTGATTGCCTCATCAAGAGTTTGCGGATCAAAAGAAATCACATCACCACGGATGCTTTCGGGCAATCCACCAATGAAATTCTCTACCAACTTTTCATCATCAGGCACCATAGATGGGCATAGAGCGGCTAACTCTTGGTACCTCCGAATATAAGTCTCAATGTCATTTCCCACGGTTACCAGATCATAGAACTCCACCTCTAACTTCTTCACTTCGGTTCGTGGGCAAAACTTCTTAGTTACCAACTTTTTGAACTCGTCCCATGTGACCTTGTAAGCATTCTCCATCCCTATGGGCTTTGCATAGGAGTTCCACCACGATAAGGCTTGATCACGAAGCGTACTCACGGCAAACTTAACCTTGGAATCATCCGGACAGTTGCATAAGATAAACACGGATTCAGTATGTTCGAACCATCGAACCATGGCAGTAGCCCCTTCAGTACCCTTATACAAAGTAGGATCTCCACTCTTGAAATCCTTGTAAGTACATTTCTTCCCATTGGTTCCGTTGCTAGCTTCTCCCGATGTCCCTATCCGAGAAGCATCTTCGGCAGCTCTTGCGGCAACAGCGGCTCTTTCAATCTCTAGAGCTTCGGCTACACTATCCCTAACAAGCTTCCGGATAGCAGCCTGAGTCATTTCTGGGGAAGTCGTTGCAGCAGCCTTGGCTTTTGCTTTCCTAGGTGCCATAATTCTGGTACATCACAACAGAATACATCAACAACAATCATACTAGAAATGATTATCGTACAAAATATATACAACCACAACATGTATATATATATCCACCACAAGTGTAAATACAACCACGATATGTACAACCACAACATGTACAACCTCAGCGTGTATAATTACAACCATGAGTACTCGTAATAGCAACGATCATTGTTCACTAGGTATACCACCACAACCATGCGTATATCCTCATAACACATGAATACAACACTTAAAAATTTTGGTCTACATTGACCGGTGTCATAGATAGCACAACCATACCCATATAGTAAAGTCAATACTTGGGGATCTCGTTGTACAACAATCAAAATACCACAAGTTTCTTTGAACCACGCCACACTTCCCGTGGCCAAGATGATAGTAAAAGCGAGTAAAGGTAAAAGCTAGGATGATGTCCTGAAGTGAGGTCCGGGGTTGTGCATCGATTCATGTCTGAGATAATGTAGATTCCAATCCATCCTTGAGGAATCTATAGATGTTCCTGTTGAGTCCGTGATCTTGGTGTCATCCACAAGATGTTATCTAATTTATGTCAAGTGAGAATGGGAAAGAAAGAAATGACAATGGTCGTACTGAAAGGCAATGTTAGACTCCCGAATCTCGAAGGTCTCGGTGTCATATCTAATTGGTGGGGTGTTGTTACGATGACCAATGATGAAATCCAACTCATCGGTTTAGAATGTGATGTAATCAAACTTGGTAATGAAGAGGGAGTTGTGAAGAGTTCTCTTGTGGTGGTGTAATATTGCTCAAAGCATCTTGTTGGTTCATTATGTCATGGAAGTATGAGTCGATTATACCTGAGATAGTATAGAGTCTTTGCGAGGAATGCCACTCTTTGGCGATTTGTTGTTACTCTTGTTTGGTCTGTGGGGCATCCAAACCTTCATGTGTAGTCTCAATTAGTTAGAGATCATCATCTAACGATGAAGAGTAGTAGGTTGTCTAACAGTAAGGGCTCTCGAACTCTCATCAACCTTAATCTATAAGGTGGTGTAGTGTCCTTAGTGGTAGATGGTAATGGTGTATCAAACCATGTACGCTTCTCAAGCGGTAAGTTAAGTATGTGAGTAGAGTCCCTGAAATGTGATGTTATAAATGGGGTTCCATATGATGATGATAAAGTCGATGGTGATAATACTGAAGGAATCACTACCTTCTTTTACGCTATCTTGCGATGTCTAAGCGGTAAAACTGGAGTATGCACTCTGGGACGACCAATAGTGGTATGAGTAGCTGATACTGGTGGTAATACATGAGTAGTGAGTGTTCTAATAGTGAGGGAATGAAGATATACTATCTTTCTTGCAATAAACATTCTAATAGGTCCATAAGGACTAAGCATGTACGTCTTATCAAATGGTATACTCTGTATGGGCTGAAGTAATAGGGACATCCCGATCGTCTTGCGACGTCGGAACATAAGAGTTGGATTCTGCGGAAACCGGAATAGTATGGGATGATGAATCTGTAGGTGCACGAGTAACCAAAGGTGGTGCAATAAGTGAAATCTGAGGAGTAGGTGCAACAATGGGAGTAGTAGAAGACATAGCGTCCTCGATGTAAACATCAGAAAATATAACAATAGTGCGGGAATTGGAAGACATATCTTTGTGGCAACAATGCAAAATGAAATGAGTAACCCATGTAATGAATCCTCGCAAATAATAATGTGCACTTATGATGTAATGATGAGACGCTACCGTTGGGGTAGTTATAGTCTAGGGTATGAGGATAACCTAGTTCGCTATAACCATTGCTCTGATACCAATCTGTCACACCCTGAATTTACCTGTTAATGGCAGCGGAATTGAATACCTTGGTGTGACTTTCATGGCGTCTCATACAATGGATATATTGAACGACCTAAAGTGTCGTTTTGAAAATACACGTTTGATCATAAATAAAATCAGAGTTTACAAAACATAGGTCCCAAATGATGTTGCAAGTTTATAAAATAAAACCATGATCGATCAAACGGTTACATAAGTGCATAAAATGAAGTGATGCAAGTCGACCCCGCGACTCCAAAACAATCCAATGCATGCCCACATGATAGTTAATAACCTGAAAATACATTGCTAAAAACGGTCAACATAAAGTTGGTGAGAGTTCATAGGTTTAATAAAATGAAGTTATACGATAGCCACAAGTATAAAGTGTATGACATAAGTCACATAAAAATGATTGTACAATAGCCTTAAGCTCATGACCCCGACGCTGTGACTGAATTCTTTGGAGCCCCTGGGAGTGTTTTGCCAGACACTCAAATGAAAAGACATGAAATGCATCCGCTATCGGTTGTTGGTCAAAGCCAACACGGATGGAGGCGTCACCCTCGATAGATCTATCCACTCACTCTCGCTTAAACATAATTAACGGTTCATGATTATATGGGGACTTTCAATTGGCAACAAGGTAACTTAATCTATGTACAGGAAGTCTGATACTTTGGCTCGTATGGAAAACAGTTGCAATGTATTCTCCCCCGTGGGATTTGAAAACAATAATAAAATGTATACGGGGCTATGAAAACTCACCTGAAGTGATGATACAACAATGCTATGAAATCGGAATACTTGGAATAATTGAAATACTGGAACACTTGGAATACTTGGCAATAACAAGGCGCGAACACTAGCCGCTACCTAAAATGAATATGCATAATCTACTTAGATTATGAGGCAATGTAGTGCATGTACATGTATATGTAACCTATACCACTCGTCATTTGAAAATACTAGTTATCGTTGATATGTAAAGTTTTTCCAAAACTTGATATAAAATGTTAACTTGCTAACGTAAAACTAGTCGTGTCATAATGTGTATAAAACGTTAGTGTTGGTCTTGGCGTTTTGAAAACATTGAAATGTGATATGGTAGTCGCGTTAATAAACCTTTGATTGTACGTGTTCCAATGGATAAGAATTACGGTTCACCATAGTCGTTTCGTGAAAAATATAGTTTCTAGTACGTAAACATTTTCTACTAAAAAAGCTGTCAAAATAAAATGTATATAGTCGATGTTTAAACGCGTGTATCTCGTTCGTTATTAGCTTGTTTTTGACGTTCTTTATATCCGTGGTTTCGTATAAACATGTACTAATATATTTTCAGTAGCTCGGGTCATCTAGGTCGCGTTAAACGCCTCAGCGGGTCCGTCGAAAGTCGTGTAACAGCTTGTTAATTTTCTGAAAATTAGTTTTCGTCGTTAAACTTGTAAAAATCATATCTCCTTCGTTATTAACTCGTTTTTATCCCCGTTTTCGGCCACGGCTTCGTCTCGGAATGTATTTTCTAAATATTTGGCCAAAAATTACCTCATACCTACTGAGTTTCCCACGTTTCACTTTTAAAGACAGTAGGGTATGTATACTTGTAAAAACTTGGTTTTCTAGTTATTATCTTGTCCAAAAATGTCACAAACAACTACCAATCATTCTCAAACTTACCATATATCTTTTTAAGGTGTCAAGGGTCCTAAACATCATCATCCATGTAGATCTAACAAGGATCTAAGTATATAACACTTCTAGGGCTCATAAGTTGCAAAAGGTTTGAAAAGGAGTGGTATAACTAACATATACTTGCAAATCTTGTACAAAAATTATATAAACATGATATTAACTTGGAAAAATTATGAAAATGAGTTTTGACAACTTACTTGAAAGATTAGTGATAAAAAGATGATGAAAACCTAAGAAACCTTTGAGTTTGTATTTCAAAAACCCTTAAAGGAATACTAGTGAGACTTGATTATGGATTGATCTTGAAAGATTGATGATCCCTGCTTGTGGTTTGATCCTTGGCCGAGCACACCAAGAGGAGAGGAAGAGAGAAATATTTTTTTGTATACTTGAAGTATTATGTGTGAAAAATGAAGAAAAATGAGGTTAAGTATTATATATATGGGACAATGGGGTAAGTAGCATTAATTGGAGTTGAAAAATCTGAATTTTGGGGCTAAAGGAGGGGGGGGGGGGCTGGCGTGAAACAAGGGGGAGGGGGGGGGGCCATGTTGGGTGATGATTATTTATAAAGATTGTGTAAGATTTGTGTAGTTTTAATTAGTTTTAAGTGTAACCGGGTACCGTGTTTGCTAGAAATAAAATTTAACGGTGTTAATCGGGACTTGACGAAGTCATAAAAATTACAAAAATAGGTTGGGTACAAGTATTGGGTGTTCGGGTAATTATTGTTTAGTTTTTACAAAAACCGTCGTAATTATATTAAACGTACGATATAAATTAAATAAATTTGCAAAATACTGGGTAAATGAATTTTAAAATTTTCTTGATATTAAAATGAGTATAAAAATATGTCGGGACCATCGTGGGGTTTGTCGGACGTGTTAGTCATATTTATTGATCGCGCGTTAACGTTTTAATTAAAAGTAATTATACGTAATACGTCAAATGTAATAAAAATATTAATTTGGTAAACCTACGAGTGGAATAGTATGAAAATGTAAATCTGATGATATGCAGACTATTCCTAGTCCGTATGCAGTGTTCCTACTGATGATGCATGAATTTCGCAGTTAAACCAAACCGGTTACGCGAATATGAATACCCGTAAACTACGTTTACGCTGAAATGAATAATGAACATGAATAGTGATTCCCTCCCGGGGATGAATAGTGTCACATGAATAGTAAAATTCCTGAACGCTTCTCGAAGTCTCAAACTGTCTCCAAAAACGATGAATAGTGAAATGATGAATAGTGATCGGTGAATAGTAAATGATGAATAGTAACTGATGAATAGTGAATTGTCGAGGTTAGGAAAGTGACCTGAAATTACGGGTTGTGACAGTGGGAATGATACTAACAACCACACAACTGGATGTACGTAACAGGAATTTACGGCATACAAGCCAATGGAGTTTAATGGTAAAGGGGGAGCATTAGAGTATACCCGATGGATAGAAAAGATGGAGTCAATGATCGACATCAGTAGCTGTGGAACGCATTAGAAGGTGAAGTATTCTGCGTACTCACTATCAGGAAAGGAGTTAACATGGTAGAACACGCACATTCAAGCTAGAGGCAGAGAAGCAGCTGTAGGTATGACGTGGGACGACTTCAAGGCACTACTGAAAAAGGAATACTGTCCAGACAATGAAATGCAAAAGCTGGAAGGTGAACTCTAGCATCATGCTATGATAGGGGCTGGTCATGCAGCCTATCCAGATCGATTTCATTAGTTAGCCAAACTAGTTCCCCACTTAGTTACCCCTGAATCAAAAAGGATCGAGAGATACATCTATGGTCTTGTCCCAGAAATTCATGGAACTGTGAAAGCAACTGAGTCGTCTACAATTCGGAGTGCAATATTGAGAGCAGGGACTCTAACAGACGAGATGATTATAGCTGGAAATTTAAGGAACAGTGACAAAAGGAAAGGAACAAATGTGTCACACAAGCAGATGGTCCCTACGACTGACAACAAGAAGACAAGAACCTTTATAGCCACTGGTACTGGTCAGAGAGGATATACAGGTCCACTTCCTAAGTGTGCTAAATGTGCTTATCATCACCCGGGATCTGTGCCCTACCGTGAGTGTACGAACTGCAATCAGTCGAGTCATTTTACGAATCAGTGTAAAGCACCAAGAAATGCAGGCAACATGAGGAATAATCAAAGGACGTGCTATGAATGTAACAGCCCAGATCACCTCAAGAATACGTGTCCTCAGTTGAATAGAGCACCTGAACAAAGACAAGGAAATCTAGTTTTAGCAATTGAAGTAAATAACCCAAACCCTGGAGTCCACCTTAGTCTACCTCGTGGTAGAGCGTTCTATTTGGGTCACTTGGATGCAGCTAACAAATAATGAGTACGTTTTCCCTAGACAAGTAGTATTCTACCCTAGATACGTAAGTTTTTTCTTAAATACTTTAAACTTTACACATCGCCTATTCGTTAGCACCTTTCAACAGATAACACAGACTGAATCTCGGGACGAGATTCAAGATAAGGGGTAGGTACTGTAGCAACCCGTAGAATTCACTAGTCATTAGTGAGCATTAATCCAATATTAACCCATTATTACTGTTCACTTAACCATTTTTACGAGCAAAATTTGAAAATTTTGTTTACTACGTTTCTAATCAAATACGTTGTTACGTGAAACAAGATGCTTTGGAACGGGCTCGCACACGCACCACGATAATTCATTTTACAAATAACAGCCAAACGGATTCTTAACTATTACCCTTGGCCTATTGCTATTCAAGCCCAACAACAAACCAAGCCCAACTTTCTATTTTTTCTTTTATTCTAACTCGACTCAACCTCACTTACTTGATCTCTTTTATTTCAAAATTCGACACACAAGCCCTACATAATTTAACACGATTCGATTCTCTATACATCCAAGAATCAAGATTGATAAGTCTCAAAATCTAATTCGAACATTTGATCTTATAACGAGGTCTAAAGCTAGCCTCATTCGAGCAACTATACAACTCATTCCATTTTCACCAATTCGATCTAAACTATATTTATATCTAATGTTTTACATTGCTCTTAGTCTACTAACTCCTATAAACATTTTTCCACACCTTCCTCATTGTTTTGGTCACGTTAAAATGTTGTGTGCACCTTTAAAATGTGTCGAGTACAATGCATATACATGCCATTCGATTCATGACCAAAGCACAAGCTTACACTCCCTTTCTAATGTTTTCTATACACAAGTTGACTAGAAAATATTCCATCAAATCCTATCCAAACCTGCCACCATCGAATAAAATCTCACCTTGCATACATAAAATACAATATAAACTATACTATATTCATGCATATACTCGTAGACTTACTCATCCTCACACCTTTCATTCTCAAACGTATTTCACACACTTAATTCTCCAAAGTTTCCTACTGCTAAGTACATTCGAAGAAACAAGGATCTTTTACTAGTCGATCAATCCATCTTCCAAACATTTAAATGATGAACTCGATCCTTTTGTAGCAATCCTAACGAGCTACGTGTTATAAACCCTCGTTTCTAGTCCATTCGACGTGATTTCCCCACCAATTCTTGGTGTGGTAAGCCATTATAGCATATATTAATTCATACTTATGCTTCAAAAATTTATTCACTTTTATTTAGTTCATGCGATCCGTTCTAACTTTCCTACACATTTTTTGTGTTCTTATTATTTAATTTTCGTACGCATTTGACCTCCTATATTATGGATGGCTAGTGATGAAGCGAAAAGTGTACCGCTTTTAGGGGGTCATTTAAGCCCTAAATCATATTTATTTGATCATATATTGCCCTAAATCGTTCCTTTTGTCATTTTAGGTACTTTGGAGAAGAAATCTGGAAAAGGAAGCATTTTGGACGTTTTTGGAGCATAAAAGTGAAGAAAACGACAAAGTCTCAAAATCGGCTGGAAAAGTACCTTTGACGGCGTCAAGAATTGCTCTTGACGGCGTCATGGCTTGGCAAAAGAGGTGGATATGAAAAATACACATGATAAGCCAGAGAATTTTACAATGGAAAAGGTGACGGCGTCACCCTTTAAGGCGATCAAGGCCATCACGGTTTAAGTTAAAGCGAGACGGCGTCAAGCCCATTTCTGACGGCGTCAAGCCTTGATAAGCCAGAGCGGATTTTGGAGCACTAAAGAGGGACGACGTCAAGAAGGCCATCCGAGAACCCTAGACACGGCGAGGTGACTGCGTCAAGATCTACAACGTGACGCCGTCAGCCCTTAAACTCTATATATAGTTTTGCAATTTTTATGTTATTAGTGTGCAACTTTGTGAGGAGAAACCCTAAGACGAATTTCTGCCATTTTTAAGGGTTTTCATACCCTTGGATCTCCCATGTTTAATTGAAGATAAGTTATCATTTAATCAATCAATATGTCTATGTGTTGTTTGATTATATCTTGTTCTTGTCTTTTGATTAACATGCTAGGCTAGATTTATCTTGTGTTTGCTTAGATCTAATGAAACCAAACTATTGATTATTAGTTGTTAGTGTGTTATTAATTGTATTTGATGATTGTTTATCGATGTTAGGCTTAAGAAAACTGGCTAACTTCCTATTCGGTAATTTGCTTGAACGTCTTAAGAAACATGAACCAATGCGTACTAGGTTTTTATGGTTGTATTTAATGCATGAGCGAATTCTAGTGATCCCGTGTTAGGAGCTTCTTAGCGGGCTCGACATAGGAGTGAAGTAGGAGCTTGTAGAGTTGGGGAAGTACGTACGCCACCCCACGATTGGTATTAAGGAATACACCCGTCATCCACGCAATTAATACACACTAATCAACCGGTAAAAGATAGTTAGGGAGTAAGGAAATCTAAGTAAACACATTTCTCTCCACATAAGTTTCACAACTCTTTTCATTTTCAGTTATTTTATTTTATTTGCATTTGTAGTTATTTGGGTTAGTTGACTAGCAACTAATTCCGCCCACTCATTCAAACCCGAGATTTTACTTGCTTTCATAAAAACATAAAAATACAAAAAGAATCTTCCCTCACCCTTAGACCTATTAGAGTAGTTTTTTCAATTCTAACGACACTATTCCCTTTGGAGAACGATCAATCCCCCGTACTTACCACTACACTATACTACATCGGTCAGGTACACTGCCTGGTGGAGTTGTAAGCCTCTTGAGATCCCTCGAGAGGTAAAACCTGTTGTAAGGTCGCAAAACCACGCATCAAGTTTTTGGCGCCGCTGCCGGGGAGTAGTTATTGTTTAGGTTGAATTTTTATTTTATTAGGTCTACTCACTTGATTCTTATCGAGTGAGATATTTATTTTCTTTTTATTAGATTTCTTTAGTCTATCTTTTTCTTTGTGCCCTTTGTTTGTAAAACCATTTTCATTTGTCACCATGGCGGATGAAATTCCATTTAGATCATTAACAATAGAGGAACAATTACTTTACACGGATAGATTTGCTTCCTGTTGTTCCAATGAATTTTTAAGTGATCTTAGATATATACAAGAGGAGATGGGTGTAAAGTTTGATAGGTTTGATGAATTATGTGCATGTGCGGCTTCTATTAAACAATCATTGTTAGGATCAACTCCTTTTAGTGAAGCCCTTTGGAAAAAATTTGAGGAAAGCTTCCTAACCGTGAACCAAAAGTTGAATGAATTGATGGGTTTATATACATCACAACTTGAGGAAACAAATGAGGAGGATTTATCCGACTATAGGTACCATGAGCAAGAAGACCTAGTTTTTAAGAACATGGACCTTGAATTGGACCAAGATTGTGAGATGGTTAGTGTTGAACTACCTAGTTGCATGAGTGGGATAGATTTCACCAAAACATATGACACGCATGAGGAATCCTTTAGGAAATTGAAACATAGTAATCAAGTTGAATATTACTATGAATCGGACTTAGAATTTCAAATGGCTAGAGAAGGATTTGAGATACTTAGGAATGTGTTTGGGTTAGATCCTACCAAAACACATGATGAACATATAGGTGATTTAGATACTATGGAGAATGAGGTTAGAAATGCAAGACCACTAAATACCCCACAAATCCTACCATCATTTGAGGTTAACACACCGCCCGTAACTTACCCGGAAAAAGTAGAAGAGACTATAGGAACCCCAATAGAGGTAGAGCCCTTGGACCAAACACAACTAGAAGAAATAGGTTTGAATAATTGTAGTCATAACCTTTCTTTTAGTTCTATGGAAGTTCCTAGTTTTGATGAACCGGAGCCTCAGCCAAAACCGTTACCTAATCTTCCATCCTTAGATGTGAATTTAGGAATTGAAAAAGGTCCCGATCCACCCATCAAACCATGTAGTCCGGGTAATGTTAAGATTAAGGTAGTAGACTCTAGGCCATGTGGAGTGGAAGCTAATATAGGAGTGAACCATGACCTTACATACTTACATCACCCATTTATGGTTGATCATAAGAAACATTATGGGTTTAAACTGGGTTTATTAGGTCAAAGTGAATTCTTAACTAGGAATCTCTCGAAGTTGATAGAAGATTATCCCTTTCTAGGAAAAAATCTTAATCCGCCCATTAGCCCAATTGAATTAGGTAAGGTTATGATGATAGGAGCACACATCTTTGAGCATATAATTCATCCACCACTCTTTACTCACGTGGCATACTCCTACCAAGTTGGTGTGTATCGCTACTATCACCCACACTTAATCTTAAGTGTAGGGAAAACCTCACCTTTATCCGTTAAATAAGGGTAGAGTCAGGGTCGTGACTCGAACAAAAGCAAGCGCTTCTTGGGAGGCAACCCAAGCTTTATTTGCTTTGTGTGTTTATTTATTTGTTTGTTTGATTTTATTTGCTTCCGTATGTATGTTTAATTTTTATTATTATTGATTCATGTTCGAAACTAAATTGTGAAAATGCTTTATCTTGTTTTTAACTTCGTCTTAACTACATATAAAGGTATTTTGCAAAAGATAAGTGTAAGGGAAATCCAAATCGGTTTATTAGAACACAAATGAACATGAATCATAATAATAATAAATTAACATACATATTAGTATTTGTTTGAGTCAAATGCTTGTATCGAGTCATAATGATATTTTGCAGGAATTCCAGGAAGTAAGGTATAGGTTTTTCCAGAAATTTTTCGGAAACTTAACATGAGAATTCTGTCAGATCATTTCTGACGGCGTCAGGCTTTACAACCTGACGGCGTCAGGTTTTAATTTTCAGAAATTTTTGAAAGTTTTGTTTTCATAAAAAGTTTTTATTAAATCTCTAACTTATAAACTCCAGGAATCTGCAAAATTATCATTCCACAAGCATTATATCCTTATATATAGATTTATCCCGCCGATGTTATGCAGGTTTTCGTGTTTGTTTTCTCAGGTTTAACAGGTTATTTTGGACAAGAAAATGTATGTGGAATCAAGCTTATGGCGATACTTTAGTCTTGGAGCTTCTACATTCTCTTGGAAGAAGATCTAACCATGTTACCACATTATCCACCGAGCGAACATGGGAGTATTTGATTTCATTCGTTTACCTTATTACTTTTACATCTTGTTATTTGAACATTGGGGACAATGTCCATCTTAAGTGTAAGGGGGGGGGGGGGGGGGTAAAAATACGATACTTTAGAGAATGCTATTACGCTTGATTTTTGTTTGTTTGATGGTAGATGTGTAATAAAACTGAGATAAATACCTGTTAGGGCAATTTTAGTGCCAAATTTAAAATTTTTTACAACATATAGGAGTGAAACTTTGATCTTAATGAGCGTCTCATGGATAGGAGTTATATGACTAGCACAAAAAACCGTACCACTAAATTTTTTTTTCCACCCCCAAATATGTGAGGTTCGCCCTAGAATTGGTAGGAAAAGCATTTATGCTATGATGTGTGTACCGGTAGCACTTAGATTCTAGAACTTGCGTTAGGACCATTCCGAGGCCACAAGTGAGACTACATTCGTGTAGTTAGATTTACTACATGATAAGAGGCATTAGGATTAACCCATTGTTTTACACCTGTGTTTTTGTTATAATTACATTGGCTACATTGGTCAAGTAATTCTCCCACACCCTTTGCGTTGTACTCATTTTTAGTACACGATACCCCTAGTACACCCCTCAGAGCCTATCTTTTCGTTTCGACCTTTAAGCATTTTACTTAAAGGAAGAATTTGTTACACCCCACTGAAATGTACACCCAAATCGCCTTAGCCTACCTTGTATGCACTCATTTTTAGTGCATTATTGTGACAACATTTGTTTAATCCCCAAGTTAATTATCTAATTGATTACATGGTTGCTAAGTCGAGTCATATCCTTGTACATATTGTTTTGGGACAATTGAGACTCATGGGTAAAGTACTAGTGTAATGGAGTAATGGGGAAGAACATCATTTATTACCCCCATATGTACGTAAATATTTTAAAAGTACTCCAAGTGTTTCGATTATCTTAATTCGAGTCATTAGAATGGTTATTTGTAAAGTTATGTAAAAGTTCAAGTGTAAGGGGAATGCAACGCCCCTATGATGTATTATTTTGGATGGTAGGGCAAGAGTGTATGCAAAAAAAAAAAAAAAAAAAAAAAAAAAAAAAAAAATCGAAAAAATCAAGAAAAAATACAAAAAAAAATTGAGAAAAAGAAAAGTAGAAAAAAACATACGGACTACCATCCCGTTTCATTTTATGTTTCTGTTATTTTATTTTTAGCTTAAGTCGAGTCTAGTCTTGGCTTAGCAACGCCATATTGTACATGTAATTAATCAAGATCTTTAACTCGCCACCAGTAAAATATCCCTTATCCAACAAAACGGTGTTTATCATATCCCTACACCTCACGTTATAACCCATGTAAAAGCCCTCTTTGATAGTTTATCTTAGGTGCTTACGCCTAGTGGAGAAGGTTTTCGATCCTTTCCCAAGCCTATGGTAATCTATTTGCTATGACAGGTAGTGAGAGATATTATCCGTTTTCATTTATGAGATTTATTTTGATGACACCTGAGAGATGTGAGTATCTAAACACTACTTGTGAGGTGCTAGTTTGTAATCTCCGTGCTTATTATGATTAAAGTGGAACGATTATTTGTTGTAATTACTTTTATATTAGCATTAAATGACCCCTAACTTGTATTTTGTTTAGAATAAAAGCGCATTTGCTTGAGGACAAGCAAATCTCAAGTGTAAGGGTATTTGATGAAGCGAAAAGTGTACCGCTTTTAGGGGGTCATTTAAGCCCTAAATCGTATTTATTTGATCATATATTGCCCTAAATCGTTCCTTTTGTCATTTTAGGTACTTTGGAGAAGAAATCTGGAAAAGGAAGCATTTTGGACGTTTTTGGAGCATAAAAGTGAAGAAAACGACAAAGTCTCAAAATCGGCTGGAAAATTACCTTTGACGGCGTCAAGAATTGCTCTTGACGGCGTCATGGCTTGGCCAAAGAGGTGGATATGAAAAATACACATAATAAGCCAGAGAATTTTACAATGGAAAAGGTGACGGCGTCACCCTTTAAGGCGATCAAGGCCATCACGGTTTAAGTTAAAGCGAGACGGCGTCAAGCCCATTTCTGACGGCGTCAAGCCTTGATAAGCCAGAGCGGATTTTGGAGCACTAAAGAGGGACGGCGTCAAGAAGGCCATCCGGGAACCCTAGACACGGCGAGGTGACGGCGTCAAGATCTACAACGTGACGCCGTCAACCCTTAAACTCTATATATAGTTTTGCAATTTTTTGTTATTAGTGTGCAACTTTGTGAGGAGAAACCCTAAGACGAATTTCTGCCATTTTTAAGGGTTTTCATACCCTTGGATCTCCCATGTTTAATTGAAGATAAGTTATCATTTAATCAATCAATATGTCTATGTGTTGTTTGATTATATCTTGTTCTTGTCTTTTGATTAACATGCTAGGCTAGATTTATCTTGTGTTTGCTTAGATCTAATGAAACCTAACTATTGATTATTAGTTGTTAGTGTGTTATTAATTGTATTGGATGATTGTTTATCGATGTTAGGCTTAAGAAAACTGGCTAACTTCCTATTCGGTAATTTGCTTGAACGTCTTAAGAAACATGAACCAATGCGTACTAGGTTTTTATGGTTGTATTTAATGCATCAGCGAATTCTAGTGATCCCATGTTAGGAGCTTCTTAGCCGGCTCGACATAGGAGTGAAGTAGGAGCTTGTAGAGTTGGGGAAGTACGTACGCCACCCCATGATTGGTATTAAGGAATACACCCGTCATCCACGCAATTAATACACACTAATCAACCGGTAAAAGATAGTTAGGGAGTAAGGAAATCTAAGTAAACACATTTCTCTCCACATAAGTTTCATAACTCTTTTCATTTTCAGTTATTTTATTTTATTTGCATTTGTAGTTATTTGGGTTAGTTGACTAGCAACTAATTCCGCCCACTCATTCAAACCCGAGATTTTACTTGCTTTCATAAAAACATAAAAATACAAAAAGAATCTTCCCTCACCCTTAGACCTATTAGAGTAGTTTTTTCAATCCTAACGACACTATTCCCTGTGGAGAACGATCAATCCCCCGTACTTACCACTACACTATACTACATCGGTCAGGTAGACTGCCTGGTGGGGTTGTAAGCCTCTTGAGATTCCTCGAGAGGTAAAACCTGTTGTAAGGTCGCAAAACCACGCATCAGCTGGATAATCGAATTCTATAATCATTCGACAATTATTTCATTGTTTTAACATTTAATGAGACTTGTTTTTAACTCAGTTTGAACATCGAACATATATATGTCTTTTATTATTTTTGGACCTTATTACATTCGACTAGAAAGGCCCCAACTAAATCGTATTTATACGTATAACATGTATATTAAATTACTCGACTTGATTGTCAATAAGCACACCTAGTAAGCTATATTAATAAGTTCTTCTAATAAGCTCATTTAATGCCTTTTTTGATCGACCAAGTGACGGCTATCGAGACTGTTTTTAAAGCAAAAATATATATCGATTGGGCTTAAAAGCCTGGTATGTGCTTATTCACATACCTTTTCTTGACCAAATTAAGACCAAAACGACCAAAAACTAACCATCAATGCCAAAGATATTGTGTTTTTGTGTTTGTTTCTGTGCAGGGACGGATATAATGAAATATGGACGAAAAATCAAGCAAAAACCGAGAAAACGAGCACGAGATTTGGAAAAGGTCAAAAGCCGAAGCCGGAAGCCAATTATCAAGTCTTGATCCCAGAATGTCAAAAAAAGCACTTGGATCATTTCATAATTACAGAATCAGTCCCTGGAAATATTTTCCTCACTTGGCAGAAATAGTCCCTAAGTGCTAAATCAAATTCCAAATTAAATCCTAAACCTTAACAAACCATTATCACCAAAAATAAATAATAACCCATTTCATCCCACAAAGCCAGCCCAATACCTTAAATAAACCCAAGCCCACCACCCTTTAATAAAATACCCAACCCGGATAACTATCCTACCCGGTCAACCCACAAATTAATACCAGTCAAACCCAATTACCCATCCCCGCCATTTCACCCCATTGTTACTATTCACCTTCCTCCCAAGCATTTACCCTGCTCAAAATTTTACCCGTACTTAAGACTTCTAGAACCTGACAACTCTGACAACACTAAGGATTGCGAAGGTGGACGATTGGAAGCATTTGATTGGGTGTGACACCTCACACGTATGATCCTAGGGCTGTTAATGAAAGAAGATTGATGGGAATTGATCAAGGGCCAGAAATTTAGATTCGTGAAGCTTCTAATGAAACCCTAAGCTCCTCAGCCAAGGCCTATAAATACCAGACCTCACCTCTCTCACAGGGCTGTCCAATTTTTATGCTTTAGAAAATTGTTACCACTTTATTTTCTTGTCAAATTTACTGCGTTTCTTAGTGTAATCATTTACATTTCAACTGTAATTTCAATTTCAGTTTTGTAATCTCAGTTTTATTAATGCAATTTACCTTTTCAATTTAAATTCCTTGTCTCATTTAAATTTTAAGCATTTACTTTGTTACAAATCTGTTTCAATCTTTCATTACTGTTCTCACAAGCTCATATGAGCTTGTTAAAGCTTTTGTAAAAGTTAATTTCGTTAAAATCAGTTTTAATTTCAAAAAGTCAAAAAAGTCAAAGGTACTGTTCCATAAGCTGTTGAAGGATAAGCTGATTTAGAAGAGCTTATTGGGTAATGATCTGGCTTATGTAATAAGCCTGGGTTGATCAGAACATAGTTTCTCTCTAGTTTCTTCATTAGTACCTTGTAAGTTACATTTTAGATCCAAATTTATAAGCTAATACTGTTGAACTGCTTATATTTGATCTATTAGTGCTTATTTGAGTTATTATAGTGATTTAGATCTTATTTGTGCTTTTTAATCAGTAGTTGTTAGGCTAGAGTATAATTTTGATCTTAAACATCATAAAAAGCCAAAATAGTAGAAGTAGCTTATAGATTGTTAAGTGCTTATTTCCTAATTAAAAGTTGTTTAGAAGTTCATAGGTAAGTTAGGTAAACAGTAGTTAAAGAGATTCATAGCTATTTTCAGAGATTTATAGTTAAAAATTTCAACAATAGCGTTTAATAGGGTGTTTGGGATAAAGGCTGTTCTAGGTAAAAATAATGGTTGTCACTGTTCATTTTCCAACTGCTGATATTTGATTGAGCTTATTATAGGATAGATAAGCTGTTTGTGTTAGGATTTTAGTTGTTTTGAGGCTTTTCAAGGTTTTGAGTTGATTAAGTGAAGTTCAAGTTACATAACTGCCCTAATAAGCTCTGCATAAGCTGAGCTTATTCTGACCATCATTATTGGCATATTTGTGTTCCATCTTGTGTATTTAGTGTGTGTTTAGAAGTTGGATTTGTTTCATCAAGGTTTGAAGGATTTAAGTACAAAAACCCATTACTGCTGCAACAGAACACTTTATGCAGACCTGCACAATATTGGTTCATCTCAGCTTTTTCATTGGACTGTAACTTCTTATTTAGTTGATCTCAGAGTTTGAAATTTGGTTTGCCTATAGTTAGTAGTACTAGCTTCTAGGTTCTGAGCTTTATTTTCAATTTGTGGCTTATTCTTTAGCTTATTTTTGGTCTGCAATATTGCCCCATAGGACTGTTCTGAGCTTGCACAATTTTTGTTCCCATATGCATCTGTGTTTGGCCCAAATTAAATAAGCAATTGGTAATAGATTTTGGGCAATCTTGGCTTATAAGTAGTTTGATATATCAGCTTTTAGATTATGCTTTTGGTTTTCCCCAATTGGCTTTTTACCAGCTTCTAGAGTGGCTTAAAGTCTGTTGATTAGTCATTGTCTTTGCCATTAATTGTCAACTGTGCAAACTGCTTTTTGGCTTATTCCATGTGCTTATCTGGTTACTATAAGTTGATTTAAGCTTCATTTAGTAAGTTAAACTGAATTTGAGCATTGGATAATTTTTGGTGCTGTTTAGCTTATTTTTGAGCTTTTTAGAAACTGCTTATTTGCCCAAATTGCTTATTGGTGTTTAGAAAAGTTCTAATTCCATTTTTTCTAGCTTCATAATATCATTTAAGATTTATCTGCAAAATTTCATAATTTTCCAATTCGGTTTTCTATTTTTAGTCATTTAATTAGTTTCTTAAGGTTTCAAATTCATAAAAGATAAAATAAAAATCAAAAAAATAAATTTCTTTTTTCTAAAATTTTCTTTTAATATTTAGAATTTAGGAAAATTATTTTCATAAATTTTAGGACTTATAATTTAGGATTTCATTTTTTAAATACGTTTTTAAAAATTCGTAACGTACGTTTTTAGGTTTAAATTTGTGTTTTAGAATTCGTGTGCTTAGATTACTTGTTCCCTTAGTTTAATTACTTGTTTTTATTAGTTATTTCATATTAGTAGTATAAAAACCAAAATATCTCACTCTTATCTCACATTCACGACACAAATCACAATCCCGAATCACATATTCCATTCAATCTTCAATCGGGACAACGAACCTCGGGTTTTCACATTATTTCCCTTTTGTGAATTCCTTTTGAGAAATAAATTGTCAAAACAATTTTTGGCGCCGCTACCGAGGAAGGTTGAAGTGAGTTCGTGATTCCGTTTTTCGTTCGTGTTTTGAAGACCGTTCCTCGAGAAGTTATCGTTTTCTTTTGTAAATATTTTCCTAAATTAAGAAAAAAAAAAAAAAAAAAAAAAAAAGAAAAACAACAACAACAAAAATCCAAAAATATTTGTTTTTAAATTTTTCTAAAAACTCAAAAAGATTTTCTATTCAAAAATTTATTTTCCTTTTTCTTTTATGTTTCTAAATTTAAAAAAAAAATCCCAAAATATTCTCCTTATTCCTCTTATTCGTTTAATTCTTATCTCTTTACCCTCTCATACCGTTTAATTCTACCCTCTTATTCCTCTTTAATGTTTAATTCTTATCTCCTTATCCTCTCATTGTTTAATTCTCCACAATGATCGATTTTGTTCCCGAATATGAGAGTTTTCTCTTTGATGTCGAAGAAGAGAGTAGTGGCAGTCCCACTTCTCATCCCAATTATCTTCTTCCGGCTTATTTAGCTTTTTTGCTTTGATATTGATCATTCGGAAGAGAAGAGTAGTTGCAGTCCCACTTCTCATGCTTATCTCTCTCTTCCCGAGTATGACTCATTTCTTTTTGATATGAATGATCTTTATCATGAGGAGTTCTCCGGTGAACTCTCTTTTTTTATATCTCCTCCGGAATACGATCATTTCTATTTTGATCTTGAGGACGATTCTAGTCTGGGGGGAGGTGTGCTTGATCAGAAGAAATTGCTTATTGAAGATTTCATCCCGACCCTCCCTCCCGAGACTTTTGTTACAATTAAGAGCTTTAATGACAAATCTGCTTTAGATGATGAAGAGTTTTATACGATAATCATAAAAATCTTTCTTCTCTTCATCACATATGCTGTAACTTCTCCTCTCCTTCACTCATTTGTGAGTGAAGATACCATCTTTGACCCCGGCATCTCTCATTCTTTTTAGCCGTGGGTATCTCATCGGAGTGGAACTTTCAAGCACTTCAATGTTTCTCCAAACATCTTGAATGAAAGTCCGATGGAGATTATCTTTTCCACTTGCTCCCCCAAGAACAAATAAATTCGGGGCGAGTCTAAGCTATACGACTCGATAATAAACAAGCGCTTCGTGGGAGGCACCCCATGCTTATCCATCTATCTTCTTTCTATTTTCTTAATAAAAGTGAGGAGGGCTACCTCTTCCATATCTTGTGTTTCGTGGTTTTCTGTGATGTGTCCAGGATTCGCCCGAATAATGAAGACTCTCGTGCTCGTTGTTTTTTCTTCTCTCCACTCGAGTTTCATCATTCATTGCTCATCCGATATCCATAATCTTATCGTTTTACGTTTATCTTTGGCATAATTAATAAACGACCTTAGGTTTATGTAGGAGAACCCTTACCTTTAAGACATTGAGGACAATGTCTCGTTTTAGTCAGGGGGGGTAATCTTTCGATTTGATTTGTGCCTTGCATTTTTTTTCCGTTTACTCATGTAACCCCGTTTTTCCTCCAAAAATGAAAAAAGTCCAAAAAATGAGAAAATTTAAAATTTTTTGCAAAAATATAATAAATTTTTGACATTTTGTTGACTTTCCGCTGGTGAGAGTAGGAATAGAATTCTAACTTGATCGGGCGTGTTGAGACCTAGCTTGTCCCCTTAACCATTGATAATCTATAAGCTCGTGCTAGTCTTTTACACAAGGAGCTATAAAATGCGAATTCTTTTTAAGAGTTTGCAAGTTCCCGTATCGACTTTATACATGCATGGCTTGATTATAAGGCTAAGCATTCGCGGATCTTATTATTTAAGATTTTAAATTTGAGAAGAACGAGAAATGATAGATTTTATTTAGAAGTTAGATGCTAAACGTGGAGTAGTTGGTTCTCTTTAGAGCTCATCGAAGTTACTTGTGGCATTTTGCTCCCACAAAATAGTTTCACCATATATAATTGTAAGAATAATTAAAGATGTTAGGTTTTGCCGATGATTAGTTCTTGGCCTTCTTAAAAGAATCATTGCTTTAAAAATTGGGTACACATCAAGGTTACCTAATAAATACGTTTAATAATAATAAGTTAAGTGCTCTAAGCTACGGATTCGAGATCGGGCCTTAGATCCTTATTTCCGGAAGGCGTTTAGGTCTTGGCTACCCTCTTGCACCGGCCCTTGGACCTCTAGTTCAGGAATGTGTGAGGTCTTGGTCTAACCACCTTGGATCCTCATTTCAGGAATGTCTAGAGTCTTGGAATACTCCATTGTAACGGCCCTTGGATCCTTTATGCCGGAAGGTGTAAGGTCTTGGAACTAAACCGTGAAGCTCCGTCGTTTAGGGTACGCAAGTGAAAAGTTAGTGATATTAAAAAAAAATAAAAAAAAAATGGTGATGAATGAAAAATAGAAAAAAGCAAAATATAAATAAAAAACCTTGATGTGGACCTCATTTTCAAAGCAACGGTTCCAGAGAGAAGATTGAGAAATACTTAGCGTCTTAATTTAGTATCTTTATCAGATTAAAAATTATCGAAACGAGAAAATATGAAGCAATTCATTTCTCACCAAAAATAAAATAAATAGAGGCAAATTAGGAAAATGGGAGCAAGAGGTAATTACACAAGTAACTTCCATGGGTAGTGATGGCATCTAACTTGTAAATAGAGAATGATTTCGTTTTTAAGCTTAGTTTGGGGGCTTGTGAAAAATTAGGGACGACGAATTTTATCCATATGGTCACTTCTTTATGAGTCGTGTTTCCTACTCGTTGACCCTAAAAGTTATTGATAGATAATGATTGTCAATAAAACCGTCACACGAAAATGAGAAAAATACAAAAATAGAATAAAAAGGAAAATCGGAGAGTTTTTAGAACTTAAGATTTCTTAATCTCTTTTGAAAATTTTGCTACTTTTCAAAGTTAGCAAAAAGAGATTGGAAATTTTTAGTTTCAAAAACGTGTTTTTATAACATTGCGTGAGGACATTAAAATATCTTAGTCTGGGGGAATTTTGGTATGTGCTTATTCACATACCTTTTCTTGACCAAATTAAGACCAAAACGACCAAAAACTAACCATCAATGCCAAAGATATTGTGTTTTTGTGTTTGTTTCTGTGCAGGGACGGATATAATGAAATATGGACGAAAAATCAAGCAAAAACCGAGAAAACGAGCACGAGATTTGGAAAAGGTCAAAAGCCGAAGCCGGAAGCCAATTATCAAGTCTTGATCCCAGAATGTCAACAAAAGCCCCTGGATCATTTCATAATTACAGAATCAGTACCTGGAAATATTTTCCTCACTTGGCAGAAATAGTCCCTAAGTGCTAAATCAAATTCCAAATTAAATCCTAAACCTTAACAAACCATTATCACCAAAAATAAATAATAACCCATTTCATCCCACAAAGCCAGCCCAATACCTTAAATAAACCCAAGCCCACCACCCTTTAATAAAATACCCAACCCGGATAACTATCCTACCCGGTCAACCCACAAATTAATACCAGTCAAACCCAATTACCCATCCCCGCCATTTCACCCCATTGTTACTATTCACCTTCCTCCCAAGCATTTACCCTGCTCAAAATTTTACCCGTACTTAATACTTCTAGAACCTGACACCTCTGACAACACTAAGGATTGCCAAGCTGGACGATTGGAAGCATTTGATTGGGTGTGACACCTCACACGTATGATCCTAGGGCTGTTAATGAAAGAAGATTGATGGGGATTGATCAAGGGCCAGAAATTTAGATTCGTGAAGCTTCTAATGAAACCCTAAGCTCCTCAGCCAAGGCCTATAAATACCAGACCTCACCTCTCTCACAGGGCTGTCCAATTTTTATGCTTTAGAAAATTGTTACCACTTTATTTTCTTGTCAAATTTACTGCGTTTCTTAGTGTAATCATTTACATTTCAACTGTAATTTCAATTTCAGTTTTGTAATCTCAGTTTTATTAATGCAATTTACCTTTTCAATTTAAATTCCTTGTCTCATTTAAATTTTAAGCATTTACTTTGTTACAAATCTATTTCAATCTTTCATTACTGTTCTCACAAGCTCATATGAGCTTGTTAAAGCTTTTGTAAAAGTTAATTTCGTTAAAATCAGTTTTAATTTCAAAAAGTCAAAAAAAGTCAAAGGTACTGTTCCATAAGTTGTTGAAGGATAAGCTGATTTGGAAGAGCTTATTGGGTAATGATCTAGTTTATGTAATAAGCCTGGGTTGATCAGAACATAGTTTCTCTCTAGTTTCTTCATTAGTACCTTGTAAGTTACATTTTAGATCCAAATTTATAAGCTAATACTGTTGAACTGCTTATATTTGATCTATTAGTTCTTATTTGAGTTATTATAGTGATTTAGATCTTATTTGTGCTTTTTAATCGATAGTTGTTAGGCTAGAGTATAATTTTGATCTTAAACATCATAAAAAGCCAAAATAGTAGAAGTAGCTTATAGATTGTTAGGTGCTTATTTCCTAATTAAAAGTTGTTCAGAAGTTCATAGGTAAGTTAGGTAAACAGTAGTTAAAGAGATTCATAGCTATTTTCAGAGATTTATAGTTAAAAATTTCAACAATAGCTTTTAATAGGGTGTTTGGGATAAAGGCTGTTCTAGGTAAAAAAAATGGTTGTCAATGTTCATTTACCAACTGCTGATATTTGATTGAGCTTATTATAGGATAGATAAGCTGTTTGTGTTAGGAGTTTAGTTGTTTTGAGGCTTTTCAAGGTTTTGAGTTGATTAAGTGAAGTTCAAGTTCCATAACTGCCCTAATAAGCTCTGCATAAGCTGAGCTTATTCTGACCATCATTATTGGCATATTAGTGTTCCATCTAGTGTATTTAGTGTGTGTTTAGAAGTTGGATTTGTTTCTTCAAGGTTTGAAGGATTTAAGTGCAAAAACCCATTACTGCTGCAACAGAACACTTTATGCAGACCTGCACAATATTGGTTCATCTCAGCTTTTTCATTGGACTGTAACTTCTTATTTAGTTGATCTCAGAGTTTGAAATTTGGTTTGCCTATTGTTAGTAGTACTAGCTTCTAGGTTATGAGCCTTATTTTCAATTTGTGGCTTATTCTTTAGCTTATTTTTGATCTGCAATATTGCCCCATAGGACTGTTATGAGCTTGCACAATTTTTGTTCCCATATGCATCTGTGTTTGGCCCAAATTAAATAAGCAATTGGTAATAGATTTTGGTCAATCTTGGCTTATAAGTAGTTTGATATATCAGCTTTTAGATTATGCTTTTGGTTTTCCCCAATTGGCTTTTTACTAGCTTTTAGAGTGGCTTAAAGTCTTCTGATTAGTCATTGTCTTTACCATTAATTGTCAACTGTGCAAACTGCTTTTTTGCTTATTCCATGTGCTCATTTGGGTACTATCAGTTGATTTAAGCTTCATTTAGTAAGTTAAACTGAATTTGAGCATTGGATAATTTTTGGTGCAGTTTAGCTTATTTTTTAGCTTTTTAGAAACTGTTTATTTGCCCAAACTGCTTATTGGTGTTTATAAAAGTTCTAATTCAATTTTTTCTAGCTTCATAATATCATTTAAGATTTATCTGCAAAATTTCATAAATTTCCAATTCGGTTTTCTAATTTTAGTCATTTAATTAGTTTCTTAAGGTTTCAAATTCATAAAAGATAAAATAAAAATCAAAAAAATAAATTTCTTTTTTCTAAAATTTTCTTTTAATATTTAGAATTTAGGAAAATTATTTTCATAAATTTTAGGACTTATAATTTAGGATTTCATTTTTTAAATACGTTTTTAAAAATTCGTAACGTACGTTTTTAGGTTTAAATTTGTGTTTTAGAATTCGTGTGCTTAGATTACTTGTTCCCTTAGTTTAATTACTTGTTTTTATTAGTTATTTCATATTAGTAGTATAAAAACCAAAATATCTCACTCTTATCTCACATTCACGACACAAATCACAATCCCGAATCACATATTCCATTCAATCTTCAATCGGGACAACGAACCTCGGGTTTTCACATTATTTCCCTTTTGTGAATTCCTTTTGAGAAATAAATTGTCAAAACAAAGCCCAATAAGCACTTGTGATAAGCAATTGCTATAAGAGCTATAAGAACTTTGATTATGTTTTTAGACCAATAAAATTAGCCCAAATCCAGGCCCAAACCCATTTGAAACCCCGCGCATCATAAACTCTTAATGGGCTTTATATTTCACTCGTTAAAGCACAATAAGCAAAAAATAAGCTCTTTTCATGAATAAGCAGTTATTACAAACTCAAATAAGCTTTATAAGAATGTTAAAACTCTCGGAATTCATTTCCCACTATTTTAGTGATTTTTGGACTTCCATATTATTCAGGTCGTGTGTTGGAGCCTTTCCCGTGATACTTTTGACATAACATTACCTTGACTTTTACAGCTAAGGTGAGATTTCATAGCCCCCACCTTTATACAATTTGAATTACTCTTTTGGGGGAGATACATGCTCAACTATTTTTTTCATTTACTTTCGTAAATACCTATACATTTTGCATTAGTATGCAAGATACATTTTGCAATATTAGACAAGTATTCTAATACAGTTCACATTGGTATGTAAGATACATTTTGCATGGATATGTAAGATACATTTTGCAGTGGAATGCAAGTACTCAAAACACTTACGACATGATACGTATTTTTATACACATCTGTCCTACTCATACTTTAGCAGTGGGTTGTAAACACACAGGTTGCAAGTCTTGTATGGGCGGGGCTTGGGACTGAGTGGATTTACCATGCCTTTGCTGTGAAATCTTTATTCAAATGCTTTATAGTCTAACTAAACTCTATGAACTCACCAACCGTTGGTTGACACTTTTTAGCATGTTTATCTCAGGTTATAAGGCGATAGTGGATGCATGGATCTTAGAGTCATTTGCATACTTGGATACTCTTATCTTTATCTTTTACCATTCGATACATCTTGAAAACATCTATGTAACTTTATACTTTGAATCTCTTGTTTAACTCTGATTTTAATAATTCGAATGGTAACATTTGGGGGTGTTACCCCCTTGACACTACTATTCCGATGCGGTAATTTGAGGGTGTTACAATGGTGTCAATCAGAACATACAAACGCAAGCAGAAGACTTATAAACATAATAATTACAATAAAATACTAACTCTAAACATGATGAGTCCCAAAACTGAAATAGAAATCTAAACTAAATCTTACTGAAGCTAAATCCAAGTCTAATCCAGAATCAAAAGGTATCTATCAACAGGGTGGTCCACTAAGAGCTCCTATGCACTCTTCACTCAATCCTAGCTTCCAAACTAAAACCTGCCGCAGGAAAAGAAATGCGGCTGATCTTAAAAAGCTCAGTGAACAGGTATATATAACAAACGAATAATCAAAACATATATAAGTATAGGGAAAAGGAAACATAAGCTCCTGCTGAAACGAATATCATCTGTCAAAGAATGAGAGATCAAAGATCAGCTGACCAAATACCGTAAGTCAAATGAGTCAAATGAAGTGAGAGATCAAGTGTAGGGTATTCACAATACAAGAAACACTTATGAGAGGCTTAGTATGGATCGAATAGATAAGAAAGTCTAGAGAGAAGTAGGAGAGATTGGAACCTTAGAGAGAGAAAGTAATGTGTATTAGATTAATATGAGAATAAGGTCCAACCCTTCCCATGAGTGGAAAGGGAGTATTTATACTACTACATAATATGTCCCTAGTGGACTGTGGAGCGAGCTGACAGAGGGTAAAGACCCGACTCACTCCACTATACTAATTAATAACTAAACTACTGATAATATTACTGATAATCCTACGAGCTATGATGATCTAATAAGTACTTGTGGTGACCGAGTCTTCTGCTGAATATTCATATTCCTAACAATCTCCCCCTAAGGGAGGTCACCCCAGAAGTAGTGTTCTGAATTTCAGTACTTCTTCCTTGGATCTTGACATCATAGCTCTTAATCACAGAATCTTCTATGTCATAGATTGTTGTGCAAACATCAGTGATCTGAAGATGACTTCTCTTTTGTCTTGGATGAACTTTGAGTAATCTTTGAAATTATCATCCCACTTGAGTCTCCAAGTCATCTTTCTGTAGTAATACTCCATGTGATGAAATGTACTTAGAGCCGACATGCTCACACGATATGGGGTCATGATCTTCAGCATCAGAGTTAGCAGAAGCTGTGTTGAAGGTCTTTTAGGGTGATCATGACTGCTTTGATGATGATGTGGTGTGAGCATGTGGTGATGGATTGGCATCTTTTCTGCAACCAGCTACAACAGCAACCAGCTACAGCATTCCACAGCTACAATCGCCAGAAGTTCCTGCATACGACAGTTAGCAATAATTCGACCGGTACTTACAAGTTTGGACTTCGAGATAGTCAACAGCATATTGTGAAAACTATCTCTAATCCTTACCAAGACCGTTCCTAATCGAAAACCCACAGAGGGCTTTTTAAGATTTTACCGTAGTAAATCAACGATTAGGTGAGTCGCTGGAGATCACTCCACGACTGTAGATCGTTTGAAACCGCCGCGACCACTAAGCGTAATCCATAAAGAATTACCGAAGTGACCTGCTTTCAGGGCTGCTTGATGTTGACCCTGGCAGGAATTTCCATTCAATCATTGAGAATTACATTGGTAAATTCCCTCATAAATGTTCTGGCAGATTGCTAAGATCTGCGTAGGACTCTTAAGATTACAACTGGTGTCCTTAATGTTGAACACCCAGTGTAGAAATAATTTGTGTCCCTATGAGATCTTATTATGCATCTCGTGGCTCTAGACTCAATTGTGCGTTATGATTTGGTGATCGGAGGCTGGAGAGGACTGCCACCTTTTCAATATCATCTAACTCGGAGTGAGAGAGATGATAGAAATGTATTGATCTCCGTGACAAGTGAAACAAGAGTCCTTTGAGGGACCTTGAGTGGCTAGGGAGGGTTGTGCAGCGTATCACTGGGTCCATGATACTTTGTCTTCAATGCCAGCAACCAACTAAGAGATTCTGACAGCATATGTATTGACCCGGTTTCTGCCTAAGTTGTAAGGAGGGCTATTTCTTTTCACCCTTTATCTTTACAATTCTTTTTCATTCTTCAACCCCTTCAGTGCTTACCGAGACTTCCTTACTAGAACCTTGTTGGGTTTGTTCCAGTACTAGCTCCATCTCAGTCGGCACTTTTCCCTCATTCACGTTTCTCCTTTTTAATCATACCTAAGGACTTCTACACTAACTAGTGGATTGTCCCTGGGTAGATCCCTCCGGCTCTGGCTGGATCATGGGAACTTGAGCCTAACCTAACCATCCTTATAACTCCATGCATTAATTAAAATGGTCGGTCTTTGGTATTCATCCACGATTGCCAAACCAAATCTTTGAAAAATCTCTTCAAGTGTTCATGATTTTGAAACACATTTTTGCAAACACTTGAGAGTTTTATATTTTTCAAATTGCTCCCCCTCAACATGTGCTCGGTCGATTGTTTTATAAATTTGCACATGTTAGGTAGAGCTCGCACATTTTGAATTGATCCACTTTCAGTGAACAAGACCGATTCGAGACACGCTTACATCACTAGTTAGACTAGCTTGAAATTATTACCCGGCCTGGTTAAGTTCACAGAAAGTTTCTCGAAATGGTACACTCTACTCAGATTCATCTTTTTCGAGACACGCTTACATCACTGGTTAGACCAGCTTGAAATTATTACCCGGCCAAGACGAATCCTTTCGATTGATGACAGTTCAAGTTTCGTCAATTCATTAGTTAATTCTGAGTCACTGCCACATGAGATGCCAAATCCTTTGTTTTGTTAAAACCATTTGCTCCCCCTCAATATGTGCATTGATATAAGAAAGATTTGAGCACATATGGAAGAGCTTGCGTTTATGACCAAACCATTTTGCTCCCCCTCAATATGTGCCTTGATATACAAAATGGTTTAGCACATACGGGAGAGCATACATTAACTTCCAAATCATCACATTTTATCAGAATTTCCTATTTAAATCACATTCTCCCCCCCAATCAAAAATTTCAAACCATTTGAGATTTGTGATCTCAATTGATTTAAATACATTTAGAAAAATTTGGGAGAAAATGTGGTCAGGTTTAACTGTATTCTGATTTTGGAGCATACTATGCTCCCCTTGAAACAGCGAAAGAGTGTCACTGCTGATGTTTGCACAAATATGGCAAGGTGTCGGAAATTTGAAAAAATATGCTCCCCCTCAATTAATGACCCGTTTTCCATTAAAAGAGCTGTAGTCATTCAATTGAGCGATTGACATTTGTGAAAATTTAGTTCAATTTGCCACCTTGTGTAACATCAAGACTCTCTTGAAGGATCAAACAAGATAGAGAATCTTGATGAAAAGAAGACTTCTCTTCTTATATACGAAGTGATGCACTGAAACGTACATCAAGTCGGGGAAACATGGATATAAAGTAATCCATGCCCAGGTGAACATCACCCGGTTGGAGGAACAGCTGTCTTTTTGGCGACATGCTTTCCCCATTGTACAGCACGGGTTGCAGTATGAAGTAACTGCAAGCCATTAAGACATGTTTTAACCGATTAGTATAACTTCTGCTCGAGCTTCATTTAAAAATCCGTGCCATTGTTGAATGACATTTCTAGATCCGTAAATGTTATCGATAAACAGAAGACATGCCTAGGTAGGACTATTTTTGGTATTTTCTGATTTTTCGATTTTTATGTTTATAGATTTTATATTTTTGTATTTTTCTTTTTGATTTAAGGTATATACAACTATGTACAAGGATATAAGAAGACAATCCTTTACTCCTCCTTTTCTTCCTGAAGACACTTGAGGGTTTCAGGAGTCATGCTTTTCATGCCAAGGCGTGGGAGAATAAACTGAAACCTTTCTCTTGGGAGGGCCTTGGTGAAGATGTCAGCTAACTGAAACTCTGTCCTCACGAAGTAAAGTTCCACAATTCCTTTTTCCACTTGTTCCCTGATGAAGTGATGCCTGATGTCGATGTGTTTAGACCTGGAGTGCTGAACATTGTTGCAACAAAGGGCAATGGTGCTTTTGTTGTCACAATATAGGGGAATTTTGTGGTATGAGAATCCATAGTCCGAAAGCTGTGACCGCATCCACAGAATTTGAGCACAGCAAGCAGACATAGCAATGTACTCAGCTTCAGTAGATGATATGGAAGTACTCATCTGCTTCTTAGAAGACCAACTAACCAACTTTTCCCCTAAAAACTGAGCTCCTCCTGAAGTACTTCGACGAGTGTCTTGACATCCCGCATGATCAGCATCCGCGTAAGCCGTTAACTCCATTGCCGTGTCCTTAGGATACCAGAGACCCATATGAACCGTGCCTTGAAGATATCGAAATATCCTTTTCACTGCTTCAACATGCTTCTTGGTTGGTCTGGATTGATACCGAGCACACATACACACAGCAAACAGAAGATCTGGTCTGCTAGCCGTGATGTACATCAAAGATCCAATCATGCTTCGATACTGTGTTATATCTACTGGAATCCCTGAAGGATCTTCATCCAGTTTCGTTCTATCAACCATGGGAGTGTCAACAGGTTTACTTGAATAGAATCCAAACTTTTTCAAGATCTCGTTGGCGTATTTGGATTGATTGATGAATATGCCTCCGGGACTTTGAGATACTTGTAGTCCTAAGAAGAATGACATTTGCCCCATCATGGACATTTGGAATTTGGAATTCATCTCCTTTGAGAAACTATCACATTCACTAGGATCTCTTGAAGCAAAGATGATATCATCTACATATATCTGAACTAGCAGTAGATGGTTTCTTGACTTCCTGGTGAATAGTGTGGGATCAACAACACCCTTGGAGAATCCGTTTGCTAGAAGGAACTTGGACAATGTATCGTACCATGCCCTTGGCGCCTGTTTTAGCCCATAAAGAGCCTTCTTCAAGCGGTAAACATAAGTAGGGTGTTCAGCATCCACAAATCCTTCAGGTTGACTCACATAAACTTCTTCCTTTAAGTCCCCATTCAAGAATGCTGTTTTGACATCCATCTGGTAGACTATCATATTACAACTAGCAGCATTTGCCAGGAAGATTCTTATAGCTTCAATTTGAGCAACCGGAGCAAACGATTCTTCAAAATCAATGCCCTCTTCTTGTCTAAACCCTTTAGCAACTAGCCGTGCCTTGTTCTTTAAGACATCACCATACTCGTCAAGATTTACTTTGAAGATCCATTTTAAAGCAATGATCATTGCACGCTCCGGAGGAGGCACTAATTCCCATACTTCAAGTCGATCAAATTCATGGATTTCATCCTGCATAGCCTGGAACCAGCAATCTTTAGTCATTGCTTCTTTGGCATCTTTTGGTTCGACTTTAGACAGTACGGAGTTGAAGAAGCACCATAGTGCATCAGTGGCTAGTTGATTACGTGTGGATACTGGACGTGAAGGATTGCCTATGATGTTGTCGATTGGATGATCACTGGTCCATTTCCTGAGATGGTCGTGAGGTTGATGGTTATGAACGGACGTAGCAGTGCTGTGTTCCTCAGGTAAGGATGTGTCTGATGAATGTTCAGGAGCAAATATGTTTTCAAAAGGAACCTCTTCAACAGGAGCAAAAGGATTAACTTCCAAAGAATTATTATCTGAAGATTCTTGCATTACTGGAGTAGTTTGAGTGTTTGATGACGAAGGCGATTGACTGGCAGCAGGAGCATTGTGACTGACTGATACTGAAGCTGCAGGACCTTCTGAACCTTGTGGGGCTTGAACCTCATTCATAGGAATTATTGCTGGTTCACTCGGGATGGTTCCATTCGTTGGCTCAAAGTATTCATCAAACATAGGATCGAATAACTTTTTCAACTCCTCACATGTAGGTGGCACATAAGAATCTGCAGGCGTGGAATTCTGTACAAGTCCTGAACTAATGGGTCCAGGAGACAAAAGGTGAAGATCGGGTCCAGAACTGATTTGTCCTGAAACAGGTAGCTCACTCAGCTCATCGAACGTAACATGAATGGTTTCCATGATTTTACGGGTTCTTTTATTGTAGATTCAATACCCTTTACTGTCAGGTGCATATCCAACGAAAATACCTATATCTGCTTTAGCTCTTAACTTTCCCAAGTCTTGACTATCGTTAGTTGGATAGCAAAGTGCACCAAACACACGCAGAAAGGAAAGATCTGGTTTCTTGTTATGAATTAACTCGAAGGGAGTCTTCTCATGAACCGGATGAATTAGGGATCGGTTTTGAGTGTAACATGCTGTTGCAATAGCTTCTGCCCAAAGAAACATCGGAGTCTTTGAAAATATAAGCATAGTTCTTGCAGCCTCCACCAGAGTACGGTTCCTTCGTTCAACCACCCCGTTCTGTTGAGGGGTGCGAGGGATACTTTTCTGATGCGTGATGCCAATACTTTCATAGAAATTACGGAGTTGTTGGTTAACAAACTCAGTACCATTATCTGTGCGGATGATTCTGACAGTTTTATCGAGCCTTACTTGCAGCTGTTTTATCAGTTTAATGATAACCTCTGGAGTTTCGTCCTTGGTTCTCAAAAACTTTACCCATGTGAACCGAGAATAGTCATCTACTATCACCAGAACGTACTTCTTTCCGTTTATGGTTTGTATTCTCATTGGACCGCACAAGTCCATGTGGAGGGTATGAAGAACTTCCAAGTTGGTGTTGATGGTTTTAGGCTTGTGGGTTTGTTTCTTGCTTTTACCCAGTTGACATGCAGAGCATAGATGATCTTTCTCATACTTCAGTCTGGGCATCCCTCTAACAAGATCTTTACGGGAAAGATTATTTATGGTACCGAAGTTCAAGTGGTTCAAACGACGATGCCACAGCCATGATTTTGTTTTAGAGGCTTTAGAAAGCAAGCATATGGGAGATGACTTCAACATTTCTTCAATTGATATGGTGTATAGATTAGTGCCCCGACTGCCCTTGAGGAGATCTAAACCATCCAATTCTCTGACGAAACATGTATGCTTTCTGAAAGCCACTTCCAGATCTGAATCACAAAATTGACCCACAGAAAACAAATTGTGTCCTAGTCCTTCCACATAATATACCCTTGAGATTACACTGTTACCAAACACATAATCTCCATAACCCATAATAGCACCAAAGTGGTCGTTCCCAAATCTAACTGTCCCGATAAACTTTTTCACGAAGTTCTTGAGCCGTGAGCGATCCCCAGTCATATGTTTTGAGCAGCCTGAGTCCAAATACCACAGAACGATTTGTACGACCTGCATTTGAAACCAGACAACAATGGATAACTGAAAAATGTGGATCCCCAAGTGCAATTGGGTTCCATTTGGTCAGCACATACATATTCAGAAGCCAAAGATTTCATAGATGCTACTGCCTTTACTGAGGAGACAGAACTAGAGGTAGGACAAGACCTAGATGGAAGGCATTGTGATTCTAAAGATAGGATTCTACCAGTTGGTCTCCATTCCTTATTCATCACAATTTCATGCACATTCATTTTAGACAATGATCTATGTTTTCCTAAATTGAACTTCCTTCCAGTGGGTCTCCATTCCTTAACATTCACAGTTTTATGCTTATTCATTTTAGGTAACGTGCACTGTTTTCCTAAATTGAATTTCCTTCCAGTGGGTCTCCATTGATAGCCTATGCTAGCAAATGTTTTTCCTGTTGCTTTCCAAACCTTTTTGCATGCTTTAGTTATCCTACCATTCATAACATGGGATGATGCAGAAGACATCAGGAAAGACACAACACATTCATCATGATTAGCATAAATTAAACAATTGTCGCATGTTTTACAGATAGCATTAGAATTCGAATTAATTACAGTACTTTTGATACTAGAATCAACACGATTCATCCTACTCATTGCAAACTTATTGTTCCTAGGTTGGACTTCCACATTCTTCAAGTGATCATTCTTAGCTGGCGCAGTCATATCCTTTCTTTCATTTCCTCTAGACCTTGACCCGCTAGCTTGGGTGTCACTTTTTACTCCTGTAGAAGTATCGAAGGTAACATTAGTTTGTTTTTCTGTCACATGCCTTCCTGATAATGATGTGTTGGATTCTGATTTTTTTGGTGGTAGATCAAAGGCTACATGCTTGTTTACAACATTGGATGATGATGCAACAAATCTATCTCTATGGCCTCTAAACTTAGGAATTGAGCCTATGGCATATTCTAAGTTTTCCTGAATCCTTTTTGTGAGTTTGCATGCATAGACAACTGCTTGATCAAGTGGCTTATCATTCCTATCCTCTTCAACTACCTCACGAAGTGTGTCAAGGCCTTCTCTAAGATGATCGAGATATGTTTGATGGGCAAGGCTGTTATTTCTAAGCATAAATGGAATACGCCCAACATCAACATCATACTTCTTACTATCAGTAGCCTTTGGTGCATCACAATTACAAGTGGTGCATGGCATTTTACCTTTCACCCGAGCCTTAAGATTCTCAATTTCATTTGTCAAAGAGGTTATTTGATCAGTGTGATAGCTTCTTGTAACTTTTATAGAATCATATAACTCTTTGAAATGTTGTTTGACCTTTGAATTTTCTTCTCGATAACACTCATTTTCATAATGTAACTTATTTATGGTGTTTTGATATTGAAAATTCTGAGAATCTGAAGACGAAGGTTTATTGGTGCCATACACTTCATACTTGTTGGATTTCAGTTGGGCAATTTGGGCCCTCAGCAGTCGAATCGTGTTCGTGTGAGCTTGAATTGTTTCATCACGTTTGCTTAATTCAAAATATGTATCAAACTCAGGAGCATCCGTGGATGTCTTGACATTTGATATTTTGCATTTTTCTTCTAAGTGTTGATGTTTAAGTTGCAAGTTCAGATAATCAACTTCTAGTTTCAAAAAACGTTTAACCATGTTATCATGGTCATCATTTTGAATTTTTTCAAGCAATTTCAAATTCTCCCCCTCAAGCTCAACAACACGATTCTGGGTGACATTTAACGCAATAGCATACTCATTAAATTGACAAGCAGACAATGCAGAATCAGTGACAGTGTAAAATACATCTTGTGCAATACATTTAGCAATCAAGTTGTCGTTAGTAATGAGTATGTTTTTTCTTTCAATCTCTCGACTCTTAAGTTCTATTGCATGTTCATTCACCTCATTTTCCATATCTTTAAACACTACTTTCATTTCATTTATTTCGGCTTTAAGGGAAGTTTGCAACCCTTCAAAGTGTTCTTTAAGTAGTTTAAAGAATGGCATGACCTCAGTTAAGTAACACCTTTTTGCATGTTCAAAACACCTTTCCCCCTCAGTAATGCCAGTGGGTGTGATTCTCTTCTTACATGTTTTATCGAAATCAGCAAACAGTTGCCAAAGCACATATAAGCTAATAAAGGTTTTGCATTCAGTGGGAAGAGACAAAGGCACCAAATTCCTAGGTGTATTGGGAGGATACACCGTTATGGACGCAACTTTTCTAATGAGGGGGGTGTTGGCCTTAAGTTTTTCTACCTTAAGTTTTTCATTATCTTGTTTCCAAAATATCTGCTCAAGTGTTAACTTCTTTTGAGGAGCAAACACAGTCAAACGATTTTCTTCATAATAATCATGGGGTTTGATTATTATTCGTCTGGCTATGCACTCGGGATCCCTCATTTTCACATTCATTTTTTCCCTCGTTTTATCACTCAACTCATCCTCTTCATCAGTGTAGATATGCTCAGGTTGGTCATGAATAGGCATAAGCATCACATTACCATCATAAAGCGATGGTTGAAGTACTTTCATGTCCCTAAGGATGGTTGACTTAGGTTCACCTATCATGATTTTACTGTGCTTATCACTCAACTTTCTGTGCTTATGAATCATTTGAGCAGTTTGTATGGTTTGATTTTGTGTGTACAACTTATCTTCAAGCTTATTTTTTAACGTCTTGAGTCTAGTGAAATCATTTAAAAGAGTTGTTTCTTTCTGTTTGAATTCTTGCTTAAGTGTTGTTACACACTTTTGTGCTTCTTGTTTCTGTATGACAGACTGTTCTAGCTGACTTTTCAAAGAACTTAACTCTAATTTTAATGTTTCTTCTCGCACTCTAGACTCTTTAATAAGTGTACTCATTTGACATTCTAATTTCTGCTCACGATCATTAAGCTCAAACTTAGCACGCTGTTCATACATAGCAACTTGTTCTTTATAGATGTTTAGTCTAGTGATCAAGTTATCATCAGGGACAGGCAATTTGTTCTCATGATACACACATGCATTATCTACATTACCCGCATTATCTAAGGCACATACATTACTCACAGCACACACATCATTATTGACAATGGATTCACCATTTGGTACATCAGGCGAGTTGTTGCTATTCAAATACTGTTCATATGAGACACTATTGCTATTTTCCATATCAACATCACTTGAGTCAGAAACAACTGCCTGATGTACTTCTTCGGGAATCTGTTGTCCCTCGACAATATTATATGTGTCATAAATTTTTAGTACCTCAGATATCACGGATGCATTAGAAGGGCCGGCTTGACGAGATGAGGCCAGGGAAGACAAGTTAGCCATGAAGATTGTTTGAGCAGTAGGTTCATCATCCACATCAGAGTCAAATGCATCACAGTCATCTGCCTTGAAGATGTTAGGATCATTAAGTGCTAGATCCTGAACAGGTTTCTCATCCACATCTTCATCAAACGTATTTCCTCCATCTCCTGCCAAGAACAATAACTCTTCCTCATCCAATACAGCTCCATTTTCTTGAGCTTGCATTAACAGCATCTTGTCTTTGAAGTAATCTGAGTTCTGAGGACGTTTAGGTTGATTGCAGTTTCTAGCAATGTGTCCAAGCCCCCCACAATTATAACACTTGATCTGTTTACCTTGCCCCTGATTGGCATTCCCTGCTCTATTCTGCCCATAACCTCGACCCATGTTTCTACCAGCTCTCCCTTGCACATTCTGAACCACAATTTTCCCATCCTCCACCATTGCTAGATTGCGTGGGTTGGAAGAATTCCTTAACTGATTGTTGGTTTGAGGGAGTGATGCTTGAAACTGTTGAACCAGTAGAGATACTTGATTGGTGAGGTTGTCAATCATTTTGTCGGTCTGAGAGTAGCCTGAGTCAAGTTGTGAACTCATAGCAGGTACTTGTGAGTGAAGTTGGTGATAGCTTGGATTGGATGATGATTGGATTGTTGGTTGTACATTTGTCATGAAAGCCAGTGGGTCATTTGTAGTTGAAGGATTCAACTTTTCTCTCAGCACCCGATCATAGGCAGCATGCTTCTCATGTTGTTGCAAGTAAGCATACAGCTGTTCATAGTTAGTCTCCCTTACACCTTTGTTGAGTTTGACGGCAGTAACAAATCTGTCCCATTCAGGAGTCATGTTGTTCACAAACTTTGAGTTAAGTTGGATATTGGGCATAGTCATTCTGATCATCCTCATATCATTCACCAACTTATGAAATCTCACATAGTAATCTGTGATATTCTCTCCTGGGTTCATTTTGAAATGTTCGAACTCATCATACAGCTGTGACTCACGATCTTCCTTTGTGAGTTCTGACCCTGCCAATAGCATTTTAACGTTGTCCCACACAGCCTTGGCTTCAGTGTTAAAATTGATGAGCTTGTATACATCCTTTCGAAGACCTTGAATGACTATGTTTGAGGCTCTAATATCAGCATCATACCTCTTCTTTTCTTCTTCATTAAGATCATTATAGTTTCTAGGTCTATCAATGCCCAAAGTTACAGTCCCATCTTCACCAGTTGTGACAACGTCTCTGGTGGTACCCATCTGATATGGTCCTTCATCAATTGACTTAAGAATGTTAACACCATTATCTTTTCCCAAGCAGTAAAGTCTTATTCGTTGTGCCCAAGACTCATAATCCGTCCTATCTAGCATGGGTGGACGAGTGTCAGACCCTGCAGCTTGAATGTCATCTGATGATGCACTTGATGTGGTAGCCATAGTAACTACGGTATTTTACAGATCTTGTGATTTAACCGAGAAATAGAATCTTTCGCGGGAATTTCTAAAATCACCAAGACACAAACCGCCTAGACAAATAGCATAGACACAAACCGCGTATGCGCCTAAGAGACAAACCGAGTTCACAATGGAGATACAAACCGCGTATGTGCCAAGAGACAAACCGAGTTCACAATGGAGATACAAACCGAGTTCACACTAGAGATACAAACCGCGTTGACACAAACCGCGTATGCACCTAATAGACAAACCGAGTTCACACTTGATATACAAACCGCATAGACACAAACCGCGTATACGCCTAAGAGACAAACCGAGTTCACAATGGAGATACAAACCGCGTATGTGCCAAGAGACAAACCGAGTTCACAATGGAGATACAAACCGAGTTCACACTAGATACACAAACCGCGTACGCACCGTAGAAACAAACCGAGTTCACACCAGAGATACAAACCGCGTTGACACAAACCGCGTATGCACCTAATAGACAAACCGAGTTCACACTTGATATACAAACCGCGTAGACACAAACCGCGTACGCACCGTAGAGACAAACCGCGTTGGCACAAACTTCCAAACCTGTCACTATCAATGCCGTTTGTCCTTTTGCCTAAACTAGTATAAAGACAAACCGCGTACCCGATGCTACACAAACCGCATTCAAGAACGTCCAAACCACACAAACCGCATCCAAGAACTCTTGAAAGAAAAGCACTCGAATCACCCACAAACACCACACGAACCTTAAATCTGTGAATCCAAGCACTAAATACTACTCCTATACTATTTCTAAGCTAGAAAGTACAAATTATAACAACTTTAAATAACTAAACAAAGCACAAAATGAAATAAATGTATCTAAACAAATATCTTAAAATTCGAACCAAAAACCTCACAAACTACACAAATCCGTGAATACCAACTCTCATGGACCTAACCATGGCTCTTGATACCAATTGTAGGGTATTCACAATACAAGAAACACTTATGAGAGGCTTAGTATGGATCGAATAGATAAGAAAGTCTAGAGAGAAGTAGGAGAGATTGGAACCTTAGAGAGAGAAAGTAATGTGTATTAGATTAATATGAGAATAAGGTCCAACCCTTCCCATGAGTGGAAAGGGGGTATTTATACTACTACATAATATGTCCCTAGTGGACTGTGGAGCGAGCTGACAGAGGGTAAAGACCCGACTCACTCCACTATACTAATTAATAACTAAACTACTGATAATATTACTGATAATCCTACGAGCTATGATGATCTAATAAGTACTTGTGGTGACCGAGTCTTCTGCTGAATATTCATATTCCTAACATCAAGAGACACTACGGACCAGATAATCATAAGGAATCAAACGAATCATATAGGAATGCCCACGAGCTCAAAACTAATGTCTAAACATGATACATGAATAGAACACATATACATATCCGTCATATCATAAGTGCACAAGGAGGGGAGACCTCTCAAGTACCAAATGGAGTAGCTATCTCCCAAAAGTGAGGGGGTGCAAGGCACGCAAAACCCAATCACTAACAAAACGAAACAATGTACCTAGGATGCATCCATACGCCCCCTTACAAAACAAATCATATATATATACACCTGTTCTAGACAAGTATACACAACTATCATAATGGCCAAGTGATCACATATCATATCATATCAAATGGGGACGCCGTGGACTAATCACACCGCCACAGATAGTGTCATGCCATTCGTACCATCAATGACATGGCCATGGTATCTCCATGGCTAGTTAAAAAGCTCGGGCAACAGAACATAACAAATCATATCATATCATATCAAGTCATCATATCATATCCAAACAGAACGTATCAAACTGAACTGAATCATATCATAGCAAATGGATAGCAAACTAATAGCAAACGGATATCAAATCAAAGGATCATATCAAAAAGGGAAATCATAGCAAATGGATCATATCAAACGGAATCATATCAACTAATCATATCAAATGGATCATAACAGAGGGATCATATCAAATGAAACAAAGTCAAAGATCGGGAAGTCATGAGAAACCTTTACTGAGAAAAGGTAGAATATCTGTACCTCAAACCGCAAAAGAAACCATATCAGAAAACACAAAGATCGGAAGTTACTCCTTCTTTAGCAAATCTACACGAATTAATGATCGACTTATTATTTAAGAACCATTTCATAAGTTATTACTGATTCATCACTTGTTCTTGAGCAGATTAACATGTTAGGGTTTCCTTCTATTTTTAGAAACTTTCCATTTATAGTAACTTTCCATAATTAGTAAGTTTTCAGATTTAGTAAGTTTCCAAAATTAGTAACTTTCGTAACTTCGGGTCACAATTCATAATTAACCCACTTAGGGTTTCATTATCGAAATTAGGTTAACATATGACCCAATATATCGTGATTATCACTTAAGTACCTTTTAGAGTTCAAACACATCAATTGATATGAATTTACAAGACCTTTAGTCCATTAATAAATTTCTGATTTTAGTATACTTTAACCTTCACTTAACGAATTTCTAATCATACCAAGACTCCAATCCAGAAGCCACAATAATTTACACATGTACCTATATGTCTTATGAGCGTACATGAATTTTCCAAAAATTTATTACCAAGTGACAACACCATTTCAAAAATTGTTTATCCAAACATGCCCAGAAATTGAACTCCAGGTACACCCCGAAAGTTTACATTTATTAGACCCACTTGAATAATTCATAAAAATCCACATAAATTCCAAGAAGTCACATATAACCTATATATCACTGCTGAAAAAGGAGAGCTCGTAACCCCTTGTGGTTAGGAAATTAAAAATCAAAAACATTACTGATTTTAAGTTCCCAAAACTCATATTTGACACATGAACCCATAAAATTCAAAAACATGATCAATACCACTCCAATTCATTCCAAACCAATTGGAAAACTTAAATGAGACATTAAAAGAAGTTTTCATGCAAAAATACAGAATTAAATCCTTATGGAACTCGAGCTATAACGCACACAAATTCAGCTTTTCAAAACTGTCCAATTCCGAAATCCGTTTTAGACCATTGTATGACATGTTTACTTATACAAACGCACACGACACCTTATAATCCACGACACATGCATCTAACATCATCTTAGCATATTCAAATTATCACACAAAGATCACTCCATCATAAACCTTATCAAACCCTAACCCTAACTCGTATCATTTATACCAAACCAAACGAGCCCTAAACCTTAATCTCTCATACACCATAACACACGCCTCTTATTAATTCATGTAGGGTTTATAGGTGACGTTGTGTAACACCCCCAAAATTTGGCTTTGTGGAAGCATTCGGGTCATGGGGTGCTACTAAATTGGAAATCATAACACAAGATAATAAAGAACGAAATACATCTTCCGTTAAAATACATTCAATTAAATCAAAATTTCATTTAAGTTTTTAATTTTACAAGCAAGCCCAAGAGTTTAGTGGTCCCTCAAAAACAAGTCTTGAAAATGTGTGAAAACACTTTGGTAAATAGTTTATGTCCATCGCCTTGCCATGCCTTGCCAAAAATGAGTTACCTAAACACCTGAGAAAAACATGCTAAAAGTCAGCAAAAAGCTGGTGAGTTCATAAGTTTAAATTAAAGCTGTAAACAACAAGATTGGACCAATAGTTTTGTATATGAACATTTCGATGTTTATAATGTCATATAAAAATAGTCTATTACACTAGCACTAAGTTCATGCAACCGAAGCTATAACAATGTGCATTTTCTATAAGCATGTTAAACATAAAAGCCCGGCAAGTGTTTATCCCAGACACTTGTATTTCGACATGGTATACATTCGTTTGCCTATCCGGTAAAACCAAACGGGGACGTTACTCCAAATAGATCAATTTATAACATTCGCGCTTCCCAACGGGAATTGACAATTCATGAGTTTGGGCAATAGGGGACATAACATGGCTTAGGCTAACCTACGTAATAGTTTGATAAAAACAATAATGATGGCCCATAAAATACTTTTGCATGTTTCTCACCCCAATTGTAAAACAAGTATAGATAGAGTGGGGCTATAAACTCACCTTAATAGTGGATGTAGTGAATTAAAGAGTGTACGGCACCAACACGCGACCTAGATTGATAAGGTACGTTTTAGTTCACAGTCTAAATTAAGTCTCCGCGGAATTTAGTTCAAAAGTTTTAAAGTGTTTATGTCGTTGTTGGTTGTGTGGCAGCAATTAAGTTTAAAAATAGTTTTCTAAGTATTTGTGGGTATTATCTCTTGGGAGTGCATAAGTGTATGACAGTAAAGATATCAAAGACGAATAAGATCTTGATTGACAATAACCGAAAGATGATGAATGAAGAGAGATTATGAACAATACTAAGCATTGTCGAGATATGGAATGTTATTGTTAAGGATGTGTAAAATAAAAATATATAAATAGTTATATATGTTTTGAAATGTAGGAAAATTATGTGTAATTGATTATTTTCATTTAAATGATTTGTTTTTTGAAAACTAACGTATAACGGTTGTACATAAAATGTTTTGCTTGTCCCATTTTAAACAAAAATATAATAAGTACATTTATTTAATAGAAGTTGGGCATGACTCGTATATGTATGTTGATTTCTTGGTTTTTCACAATTATATATGTTTAGGAAATATTCGTTCTAAAATTATCATATAACTTAAGTAAAATTTTGCTATAATTCCGTTTCATGTGTTCACAATTTTGAGAAACAATTTAAGTAAGTTAACTGTTCATGAGAGTTTTTACATGGCAAATGTATAAATGTTTACAAGCATGGGTGTGTATATATATATTTATAATGTTTGTGTCAAAATTTAATGTTGTCACAATTTGTTGTGAGTTTATAACGAGATTACGTGAAAAGGATATAAGCCGAGATTGAGTTGTGAATTTAATTGTTTACGAGCTTTCGACGATACATATTTTAAACAACGGCCACAATATAAATTTTTACTTTGTCGATTATCGATATGTATATACACGGCTAACATATACATGTCCCTATCTCCTTGTTGGGCTGTGGCCCAACTTAAGTCAAAGGAGGGGGAAAATCCTATGGGCTGCCCTAAACAACCAAACATCCCACTTGGGCCTGGTGGGCTTTGATGACAAGGAACACTATATTTTGAATGGGCCGAATGAAATTTGAGTGGACTGAAGTTAATTATATACGAGCACACACACACACACATAAGTCCATAATAGTCTTGTGTTTTCGTGGGAAGACTTATAGTCAAGTCTAGACATGTTTCCTTCGAACCCTCGTTTGACACAAGCACTTCTTGACGCCAAAAGTTTAGGTTGTGCTCGAATACAACTCGACAACACGACATAATGACCATCCAGATTTGTGTGAGACGATGGTTGGGTTCGTCACCATGGCTCCACCAATCACGACACACTTAAACCAAGTCTTGATTCAAGACTTTGGTATTAGAACATTTAGAAAAACACTCAACATTTTCTTTGGGTTTTGACCACAGAACTGGACGCAAAACACAACCCATTGAGGTTCTTAGGAGACTCGAATACCACTCGATAACCCTTGTGGGTTTGAGTTCAACTCATACAAAACATCACCCCTTCGGGGTTCTTGTGGGATCGAGCTAAGGCAGCCCTTTAGGGGTTGCCTTGAGCCAAGATGATTCGACCAACTATTCTGAAGACCAAATTTTTGACCATTACTTAGGCTGCTAGGTGAGCGAGTTGTGGGATAACCTCGTTAGACAGGACGAGCTACATAACAAGGTGCGCACATCCCTCCTAGATGGTAACCTAGTGATGAGTACACCGAACCAAAATCAACCACATCACACCCCTTTGTGTGTGGTTTTTCTTCGACTGAGAATGACCACAGCATACCCTATTTGGGTGGCTGTTTGGTGAGTTTCAACTGGACCAAAATATGGCATAACACATCCTTGTGGGGGGTGGTTTTACTCGGCTAAAATAGCTTCAACACACCCTTTGTAGGTGTGGTTTTTGCTCGAACCAACAACTATGACATGTCCTATCTAGACCAAATTCCCAGGTCTTAACCACACTTGATTTGAGAGGGGCTTTGACACAAAATGCAAGTAACAATAACAATTTCCAGGCTCCGATTCGAGACCCTTTTAGCCAAGTTTCCTAAGGACTATTAACGGCAACAAAATCATTCGATTTGAACACAGATTGAACAACAACAACTAACGAGAAATAGATTCAAACTAGTGAGCCAATACTTATGTTTTATTAAGTTTCGTGAGCCATTAAAAACAACAACAACAAACATAACATTTTTCCCACGTTTCAATTCGACCCAATGACAAACCCAAAACTTTAATCCGTAACACGACTAAATTCAGTCATAACAACAACAATAATTTAACGAGAGTGCTTTAGGGATTGAAAAGAACTTAAATCCTTACAATGAGTGTGAATGACAAGATGGACCAAGGATTTAGAATACTGATGAAATTCGAACAGCAACAACCTTCAATCCAATCAATCCACTTCAAACCCCAGCCAATCCCCTCCAACCGAATGTGAAACACTTCTAACTCTTGAGCTTCAATAGACCTTTGAGTAAGTGAATTGGTTTGTGTGGATCGACTAGGTTCGGTTAGACTTTAAAAAGAGAAAACTTGGAATAGCTCTCAATCTTCTTTCGAACCTGGGGTTTGAGAAGTTCCTATTTAGGGCTTAACTCTCCATCCATCCTCGTCATCCACTGTCTTCTGTGCCATTGACCATTGGGGAAATTCATATTTGAGAGCCACGTTAAATTTTTGGGGTAGTGAGAAAGAGTATAACGCCATGGATTGATGGTGATGGTTCGAATGGGATCCTGGGAGATGAGAACTCAGACAAAAAGAAGAAGGAGGCGTGGATATAAGTGTGAGTGGGGGACGGTGGTATAGGGAAAAGATAATAAAGCAAATATATATTTAGGGTGTGTTTTATTAAAAGAATGTGTAGTGTACACCACGTGTCCCGCTGAGCTGAGTTGAAATCGGGTTTTCCTCGATTCGATATAACCGTGGAAAATAAAATTTCGGGGGTGTTTTTATAAAATATAGTTTATTGACTCTAAAATAAATCCTGAGATTAATTCGTTAATGATGTGGTGTCGGTACGCGTGTAGTTTTGTTTTTTTAAGGGGAAACGAGATAACCTCTCGTTTTTATTATGTTGAGGTCTGTAAATGTCAGATAGTGGAAAATTTTCCTTTTTTGATAAAATCAAATAGTTTTGGTGAGTTATTGTATGCTATAGTGTTTTGGTTTGCTTCCCGAAATAGTTATGTAGGCTCATGAATGCCTCATTTATCAGTCATGTAATAATAAATTAACATTTATTATTTAAATATTTATGGAAAATTACCGTTTGTCACATGTTGAATATGAAAAACATAATTAAATAATTAAACGCAGCGGAAACATCACCTAGAGGCGGATCCATATAGCCATATGATCAATCAATAAGTAAATATAATGGTAGTATACCTTTGTAGCATGATCACGGATTCACCAACACACAATACCCACAAAATGGAATGAGAAACCTTAAGAGATCAATAAGGTCGATCCCTTCTATGTGTGAAACACACTACACGTCCTTGATCACCAATTGATGCTAGTCTTGACCACATAACAACGATCCTTGCAACCACCTTTACAAGATAGAGCCTTGTCAAGATCAAAAACAAAAACCCTGGATGGGATTTATATTTTGCCTTGACTTTTAGAGGAGGAAGAGGGGGAGAGAATATCTCTATTAGGTGAAAGTAACAAGTGGTGACTGATATGATCAAATCACCTTTGATCGTATCATTTAACATCTTACACTTAACACCTTGTAAAAGCTCCATAATCTCCTCTCATCCCTCCCCTTAGGCCGGCCACATTATGGGCCCACAATGGGCTTGCCCATTGTTGGTCCATTCCAAAAACGCTAAGTCTAACTTAGTATTTAATGGCCCGTTATAGATCCCGAGTTACGTAGTCGTTTATATATTGTAAATACGATAAATACAATCTCTAAAATGATGTCTCTGTGTATAAGTGTGTGACCCCATAGGCTCACATATGTCTAGTCATATAATTATTTATTATGACACGAGCATACTCCAACAGCTCCCACTTGCGACGTCATAATAATCAAGTAATTATACAAGCAAAGGTTAGCGTCTAGCCACACGCCAATTCCCCTAGAAATATGTGAGAATAGTTTCTTAAACGTCTCATTTAAATGGTTTATATGTCATCCATCCTTTTGATACAGATACCATGTTGAACATTAGACATGGATCAAATGTCATTCTAATCGTTCAACTATTATGTTTCTTGATATAGAGATTGAACACGATTACCAAGTGAATTAAGATTCATCTTAATCTCATTTGGGTACGGCCATACAAACATCTACTCAATTCATCGAGGGGCCCAATAGTATCTAAATCCATAACATGTGGAGGAACAAATCCTATTTTGACTGCACGTGTCATTCATGTGCTTCATATCACTCCTGAAGATGGGTTTTATAACTACCTTATTCAGGACAGCGTTTAACCATATCAAGGAATGAAATACCACGCATACAAGACCTACTTGAATCTCAAGTCTAAGGATAAGAGACATAACCACTTGCGAGATTCACTATTGACGACGATCCATGCAGTGAATACTCGTAGGTTGGATCAGTCCAATGTTCATCACAATGAACAACATGTGAGTTTGGTAAATAATCACCAACACACTCACATTTGCCTTAATCTGATGATACTCCCGTATCGTCAACCGACAATGGACAATTTTAGAATAACTAAATCATTCATGGATTAAACATGCAAATATAGAATACACTTGATATAAATGAAAACGATCATAACCAGTACATCAATTCATTATAAATATAAACTGTTTAACATTCCAATCATTCAAATACTAAAACAGATTTACATGAGACTACTAGTAGTTCGAAGCCCAATGTTCCTAGCATGCTCGACATGTTTGGTACAAGACATTGGTTTCGTTAAAGGATCAGCTAAGTTGTCATCTGTGTGAACTTTGAGAAGACGAATATCACCACTTTCGATAACTTCTCGAATGTAGTGAACCTTCCGACGAAAGTGTTTGGCACCCTTTAGAACACCTGGTTCATTGGCTATGACAATGGCACCAAAATTATCACAGTATATATCCATAGGTCGTTCATTGCTGGGGATAACGCGAAGCCCAGAAATGAATTTTCGTATCCAAATCGCTTCCATTGCTGCTTCAGAAGCAGCTATGTATTCAGCTTCTGTAGAGGACATTGCAATAGTGCTTTGCTTGGCACTTTTCCAGTCAACAGCACCTCCGTTCATGAAGAAAACATATCCTTTTTGGGATTTGGTGTCATCACGATCTGTCTCCCAGCTAGCATCAGTGTAACAGGTAGCACTGAGCTCATGCTTGATATCACCACCATAAACAAGAAACATATATTTAGTATTTCGTAGATACTTCAATATGTTCTTAACAGCAGTCCAGTGACATTCTCCTGGATTCTGTTGAAATCTACTCGTTAGGTTCTGAGAGAACGCTGCATCAGGTCTACTGCACCTAACCGCATACATTATGGAACCCACAGCCGAAGTATAAGGGATTCCTTTCATCCTCTTCACCTCTGCGGGTTTAGAAGGTCCTTGAGTCTTACTCAATTCCGTATTTGGTTGCATTGGAAGACTTCCACGTTTGGAATTTTGCATCCTAAATCGCTTCAGGATTTCGTCAATGTATGCACTTTGACACAAGCCGATTAACCGCTTTGATCTATCCCGATAGATCTTGACTCCAACTATATACGCAGCCTCTCCTAAGTCTTTCATGGAAAAGCAATTTCCAAGCCAGGATTTTACATCTTGTAGCATTGGAATATTGTTTCCCATGAGTAATATGTCATCGACATATAAGACTAGGAACACGACAATACTTCCACCAGTTTTCATATATACACATGGCTTATCCAGATTTTGAGTGCAACCAATCCTTTTGATGTCTTCATCAAATCTCTTGTTCCAGCTTCTGGATGCTTGCTTTAATCCATAAATGGATCTTTGAAGCTTGCATACTTTACTGGGATGCTTAGGATTCACGAAGCCCTCAGGTTGCACCATATAAACATATTCCTTAAGGTGGCCATTCAAGAAGGCTGTCTTGACATCCATTTGCCAAATCTCTTAGTCATAGTACGCTGCTATAGCTATAAGAATCCTAATTGCTTAAACGTCTGCAATAGGCGAGAAGGTTTCTTCATAGTCAATCCCGTAGGTTTGAGTAAAACCTTTTGCTACTAGACGAGCTTTATAGGTGTGTACATTGCCATCTGTTAGGAATTAAGCTTAAGCAGTTAAGACTGTTGGAGGTAACAGTTAGGACTATTGAAGATTGAAGTTAAGACTGCTGAAGAGTGTTGAAGACGTGAGCAGTTAAGACTGCTGAGTGAAGAAGTTAAGACGGTTTATGATTTATGTAAAGTAGATAAATATGGAAAATATATTGTGTATATCGTATAAGAATAGATTGATAGTTATCTTGTACAGGAATCCTTGGTCTATAAAAGGATTGCCTAGGTTAAGGTTTAGAATACGCATATACGAATATACATAAAAACACAATATGATAGAGTTCATACGTATTAGAAAGATTCAAGGTTGTAAACCCTAGTGATAGGAGATCACTCGTATTATTTTCTAATAATATTGAATCGTTGGAAGTTATTATTCTGTGTTCTTTGTTTCATTCAATTCATACAAAACACATAAGGTCTTCTAAGTGCTAGCTAGTAAATTCCGCGTACTAGACTAAGTATAATTCTTCGTATCACATCTAACACAAGGAGTGTGTGTAGATCCGGTCTCCATCCATGTCGGTCTTCTTCTTGAAGAGCCATTTACTCCCAATGGTTTTAGCATTAGGAGGTAGGTCGACTTCGACCCAGACATCATTGTCTTTCATGGATTGCATCTCCGCATTCATAGCTTCGTTCCATTTACCATGTTCCGGACTCGATAATGCATCTCGATAGTTAGCAGGTTCACCATGATCCCCTAACTCATGTTCCTCAGCATCGACATAGAAACCATATCGCTCAGGTGCTTGAGGTATCTTTGCGGATCCACGAATGGGAGCAACATCTTGATGAGGTTCAACATTTTCATGTTCAGTCTCATTTTGATGTTCACTGGTGTCACCAGAAGGTTGTGCACCATCCCCTTGAATTTCATCAAGGTCTACTTTGCTCCCACTTGCTTCTTGTGAAATGAGACTATTCTTAAGAAACTCAGCATACCGAGAAACAAATATTTTGTTCTCGGGTGGGTAGTAGAAGTAGTAACCCATTGTTTCCTTTGGGTATCATACAAAGATGCATTTGATAGCTCTAGGCTCAACTTCGTAATGCGTTTCTTGTTTATATGGCAAAGACGGCAATGCCATAGAAAAGTGGAATCCAAGTTACGTTTAGATTTCTTTTTGCTAACATTATATATAGAACAATTGTTTGAAATAGGATCACGTATATCAATTTCAAAAATACCATCACGAGGAATAGAATTAAAATAAAAAAACATTATCCTTAGAAACTAAAATGCAAAAATCCGTAAAAGTACGAATGTTACCATCATCTTTCAAATGCTAAATGAAACAACACCTCTAGTAATAGTAGGTGCAAAATGGCAATTATTCAAGACAATAACTAGTCCATTAGGGAGGATGAGATCAAAGCTCCCTATCGCTTCGTCAGCTGCACGATTGCCATTACCAACGTACAGGTTCAAAGCTCCTTGTTCCAACTTCCGTCTTCCCTTAAGACCCTGCACATTATTACAAATGTGTAACCTGTCTCTGATACCACTATAGGTGATGTTGAATATGAAAAACATAATTAAATAATTAAACGCAGTGGAAACAACACCTAGAGACGGATCCATATAGCCATATGATCAATCAATAAGTAAATATAACGGTAGTATACCTTTGTAGCGTGATCACGGATTCACCAACACACCAATACCCACGAAATGGAATGAGAAACCCCAAGAGATCAATAAGGTCGATCCCTTCTATGTGTGAAACACACTACATGTCCTTGATCACCAATTGATGCTAGTCTTGACCACGTAACAATGATCCTTGCAACCAACTTTACAAGATAGAGCCTAGTCAAGATCAAAAACAAAAACCCTGGATGGGATTTATGTTTTGCCGTGACTTTTAGAGGAGGAAGAGGGGGTGAGAATATCTCTATTAGGTGAAAGTAAAAAGTGGTGATTGATATGATCAAATCACCTTTGATATTATCATTTAACATATTACACTTAGCACCTTGTAAAAGCTCCATAATCTCCTCTCACCCCTCCCCTTAGGCCGGCCACATTATGGGCCCACAATGGGCTTGCCCATTGTTGCTCCATTCCAAAAACGCAAAGTCTAACTTAGTATTTAATGGCCCGTTATAGATCCCGAGTTACGTAGTCGTTTATATATTGAAAATACGATAAATACAATCTATAAAACGATGTCTCTATGTATAAGTGTGTGGCCCCATAGGCTCACATATGTCTAATCATATAATTATTTATTATGACACGAGCATACTCCAACAAGGTTTTATTTCCGGGATTGAGGTCGTGTTTTAATGAGTTTATTAGGGTTGAAAGACCAGGTCCAAAGCAGATAACAACTGATTTCGTAAAGCCAAGAACAGAATTAAAAGTCGACCCATATGTAAAATACGTTCATGATTTCATGTGTTGTAATTCGGTGTTATTCTTATTCAGATTTGACGAGGCCTTCACAAAGCATAAAGGCAAGATTATTAAGGTCGTATAACACGTTTTACTTTTGATAATAAGGTGTCGAATGGATGAAGGAACAAAAGGAATCAAGAGTTACCTTGTGGCAGAAATAGCGAGACTAAGACAACCCAAAACAACCCCACGAATTAATAATACGAACGACCCAAGAACACCACGATCTGAACCACCTTCCAACCTTCTTCTTCCTTGATTTCTAGAGAGCTAAACAAAATAATGGTGGCTGCTAGGGTTTTCTTGTATGCCGATTCAAGAAGGAATTTAGGAGGTGATATACGGTTTGTGGAGGAGAGAACCGAATGGGAAAAAAATGGGGATATTTTTGTGATTTGTGGGGTGATTAGGGAAGAAATATTCCCTTCCATATTTCAAATATTAGACCAAGTATTCACATCTGATATTGTGCACAAAAAAAATTAAATGGAATCAGTACCTTTTATGACTTAGGTAACGTGTGATATTTTCCAAAAATCAAAGAGTGTGTCGTTTGTTACATCACTTAGGATAGCAATTATATTTCTAACTTTTATTCATAACATAAGTATTTAACATTAGTTAAATATTCATATAGACTTAGGTTATAATCACAGTAGTCGTTAAATGTTACTTTGAGATTTTTAGGTTGTTATAAGTTAACACAACATTGTATCCCGGTGTTAGTTGCCATTAAAATTGTTTTAATTTCTGATAAATCTATACCTGCTCACCAAACATAAGGTTTCCGCCAACACTTCCACCACCCATAAACAGCCCATATATAATACGATTAATATTCCATAAAACAATATAATATTTGCAAAAATAAAATAGGCGACCTTATAGATTTGATAGATACCTGTGATCAAGCACTTTGAAGATTTGTTCAGGCCCCCATTTCACTTTTCTTCTTCTGAAACATTAGCATCAGTAGCAAGATGTATCAGTAAGCAGCAGCTAGCTTGTTGCATCAGCAGCAACCATTAGCAGCATCAGTAGCAAAAATGCATCAATTACGGCAAAAAAAAACGTTTATAAAGCTAAACATATACAATATAGTTACGTTCAAGACTGCAATTTTAGGGTGTGTTTGGGAGATCATACTCGAAAAGGGTATAAGTAGCTCATACCTTGCAGCAGCGAAATACAGGACATCGCCCTTCTACCGCATTCATTGTAAATATCACGTAAGTAAATATCATGTCGAGGCTTGTTATTTCACTGATAACACCAAACACTCTCGTGAAGCTTATTTCCACCAAACTAAACTCATTGTAAATATAACGTAATTGACATTGTATCGGCGAGGTGTTATATGAATCTATGTTACTCCAACTATTTATTTCCAATCCCATGAAAAATAAAGCTTTCAATACCTCCAATAATGCCTATGGAGATGCTTCCCACTCATGGCCTTTATTTTGTTTTGCTTCCGATTTTGCTACAGCTTTAGCTCGCCTTCGAGCATATTCTGGTGTGCGGTTCCTCCATTGCTGCCTGCATCCGGTCTATTTCTGGTTGTACACGAAACAGTTCATTAGTGAACTGAAACATTAACAGCAAAAAAAATAGTCATGTTAACAACCGGGTCAAATAAAATCTAACCTTTTTTTATGTGTATCAAAATCTTCAAACCCATGTGCCTACAAACATTCACAAACAAACAAACATCAGTCGATCATTCAAATGCATACTGAAACTGAGACTCAAACTCACCCAACAATGCTTAAAACGATTTTAAAATAACTTTTTTGTGTGCATATTATGCAGTAATACTAATATCATATTCTCCCACGTCTTATCAAGGACATTAAGCTCTTTTCGCTGAGGTTAGATGTTGGGAATTAAATGTTATGAAGATTAAGTATCAAGAATTACAAGTATTAACAGTTCCAACTGCTAAGAAGAATTCTCTAACAGTTCCAACTGCTGATGTATATCTTAGGACTGCTCAAGTTATAACTAACCGTTCTAACTGGTAGTTCGAAGAAGGGACTGCTAATTGATACTGTTGAGTTGAGACTGCTAGATGGATAAGTATTGAAAACATATTTGTGTACTAAAGTCAAGAATATACGGTAGATAATATCTTACCCCATGTGCTTAGTTAACAAGTTGTGTACACAGATACATGTTGTATCTTATGTACTGACACTCTCAAGATAAGTTAACAAGTAGGTCGGCTAGACTTTAAGCAATATTGTAAAGATCTTATTGGACTATAAAAGAAGATCTTAGTCTCGATATTATGTGCGAATAAGTTGATGTGCATAAGTCGAATAGTGTGTGTTATTATTAGAACATATATCTGTTAAGACATAGAACAAACACAAGAATATCACAAGTTGTAAGAACTTAAGATTCAAGGTTGTAACCCTAGTGATATTTCAAGATCACTCGTATTATTATCATTAATAATATTGAATCGTTTGGTGTTAATCTTTCATTGTTCATTGTCATAGAACAAACATAACCATTCCATTTCCACAACACAAATAACCTTCTAAGTGTGGTTAAGTAAATTCTGCGTACTTAATCATATTCACTCAATATATCATACACACAAAGAACAAAAGGTTTAACCACCTTAACCGTGTGTCCAGAATCCTAACAAGTGGTATCAGAGCATCAGGCTGATATTATTGATTTAGAAGAAGAAACTGAAGAAATGGATGTTGAATCTATTCAGACAAATGTTGCTGCAAAGATTCCCATGCTCAAACAGAATGAGTTTGAGATGTGGAGGCTGAGGATAGAGCAATATTTCCAAGTGCAAGATTATGCACTTTGGGAAATCATTGAAGATGGAAACTCTTACCAGCCTATCACCACTACATCAACAGTGGACGGCAAAGTTGTGTCAACTCTGCAGACAAAGCCATCATCTGCAGAAGATAGAATAAATAAGAAAAATGACTTGAAGGCAAGAAGCATGCTGATGATGACCATTTCGAATGATCAACTTCTAAACTTCAGCAAGTTCAAAGATGCCAAGTCATTATTTGAAGCTATTATTGCCAGGTTTGGTGGAAATGAATCCACCAAGAAAACCCACAAGTCACTGCTCAAGCAGCAGTTTGAAAACTTCTCCTCTACATACAATGAACCTCTTGACCACATGTTTAATAGGCTTCAGAATATTGTGAGCCAACTTGCTATTCTTGGGATTGAAATGCCTCAAGAAGATTTGAACTCAAAATTTCTGAGAAGCTTACCAGAAGTGTGGGCTATGCATGTTGTTGTCTGGAAGAACAAGCCAGACTTAGACACCATGGAACTGATGGACTTGTATAGCAACTTCAAGATTGTGGAGCAAGATTTGAAGAAGAATGGAGGTACTAGTTCTATTACTGGGAACAAGGCATTTATGTCAACTCCTAGTACCTCAAAATCAAGTGAAGAGTTGAAAGTTGTTGATGATGTTGGTGCTGCTAGTTCATCAAGTAGTACCATAAGTATTTTGGATGAAAAGACTTGTTGTGCATTTCTTACAAGTCAGAATAATGGGTCCATGCTCTCCTAAGAAGACCTCCAAGAGATCCATGAAGATGATCTGGAGGAAATGGATCTAAAATGGCAAATTTCTCTTCTTAGCATGAGAGCCAAGAAGTTCTATCACAAGACGGGGAAGAAGCTCATAATCAGCAACACTGATGCTGCTGGTTTTGATAAGTCAAAGATAGAGTGCTATAACTGCCACATGATGGGTCATTTCTCAAGAGAGTGCAGAAGACCAAGGCAGCAAGATAGCAAGAATAGAGGTTTTGGAAGCAAATCCAAAATAGAGGAGGTTATTGAGCCAAAAGCTATGGTAGCTATTGATGGCTTAGGTTTTGATTGGAGCTTCATGGCAGATGAAGAAGAAACTCCTGCTCAAATGGCACTTATGGCTTTTTCTGCTACTGAGGTACAAAATCATAAAGCTTGTTCAAATACTTGCACTGCTCTTAATGCTCTACAGGTTTTAATGAAACAATATGATGATCAAAAGATAGAGCTAAGCAAGACCTTTCAAAACTTTATAAACTATAAGTGTGGATTAGAAAAGGTAGAAAAACAAATCACACACTATAAGGAAAATGAATTAGCTTTTTCTGATGACAAAGCTCTCCTAAGACAGGACACATTTTTTAGAGATGCTGAAATTAAGCTTTTGAGAGAAGCTTTTGATAGGGTCAAAAAGGAAAACGAAAACATTCACTTGACTACTGAGGCACTAGAACATGCTTCTAGAAGTGTGCACAACATAGTAGAATGTCAGGTGATTAATAGAGCTAAGTCAGGAGTAGGATATAAGAGTGTCCCACCTCCTTATAGAGGCATCCCAAAACCCCCAGGGATTGACCTAGTGAATTCAGGTTTACCTGAGTTTCAAGAACCAATAATGGAATATGGTTCTAAGGCTAGCCAGAGCCTTAAGGTAGAAAAAGAAAGTAAAAGTTTAGATAAAACTTTAATTTATCAGGACAAGGTGTCCTTTGTTAAGAACTTAGATGCTATAGTTGTTGAAGACTGCACAACTGATAGTGATGATGAAGAAGAACAGGTTATGTCTAAACCTGAAGTGGTTAAGAAAGTAGGAACAAGCGTTCCTAAGATAGTCAAACACAATACTGATAGGCCTAAATCAAACATTAAGCATGTTAGGCAACCAGTTAGATATTGTGAGCAATATAGAACCACCAACAAGCCCAGAGGTAACCAAAGGAATTGGAACAACCTCAAGTCTAACCAATTAGGTGATGACTTTGCTTTTTATAACAAAGCTTGTTACACAAGTGGTAGTTTTGACCATCTTGCAGCTTTCTGCAACCAATGGGTATCTGGTTATGAAAACAATAGGGTGAATTTCAAAAGGCAAACTCCTCAAACTCACTTTCACTCTAAGTCTAAAAGTATAAAACCCAGAGCAGTTTCGACAGCAGTCTCTACTGCTAGGCAAGCAGTTTCAACTGCTAGACCATTTAAGACTGTTAACCCAAAACCAACAGTTAAAAGTGCAAAAATAACTTTAAAACATGCACCAAAAACTGTTACAAGGCCCATTCAAATAAAAGCAGTGGTCCAAAAACAAGTTTGGAAACCAAAGAGTAAAACTGCAAAGCCAGCAGTTAGTACTGCTGCTTGGAAAAACAGGGCAAATGCTGTTAAGGCCTCAGCATGTTGGATTCTAAAATCCAATGTTGCATCAACTATCCTTAAAAGATTGAATTACATTGATGCAAGAGGCAGATCCAAGTCAGTAATGGCTTGGGTCCCCAAAAGAAACTAACACTCTTATTTATGTGCAGGAACATTCAAATGATCAACAAGAGGATCAAGGATACTCAGATAGTGGATGTTCAAGGCACATGACAGGCAACAAGTCTTATCTCTCAGATTTTCAATCAATAGATGGAGGCTATGTTACCTTTGGAGGAGGTGTTGGTGGCAAAATTTCTGGTAAAGGTACCATTAAAACTGGAAATTTAGATTTTGAAGATGTGGTCTATGTAAAAGAGCTAAATTATAATCTTTTTAGTGTCTCAAAAATGTGTGACAAAAAGAACAATGTTCTTTTCTGTGAGACTGAATGTCTTGTACTTTCTCCTGATTTTAAGATGCCTGACGAAAGTCAAGTACTTCTTAGAATTCCTAGAAAGGGCAATATGTACAGTGTAGACATGAAGAAAATTGTTCCTAAAAAGAATTTAACTTGTCTTGTTGCAAAGGCCACATTGGATGAATCAATGAAATGGCATAGAAGGCTTGGTCATATTAACTTCAAAACCATAAATAAAATTGTTAAGAATGGTTTGGTAAGAGGTTTACCTCACAAAAGATTTGAAAATGATCAAACATGCATTGCTTGTCTAAAAGGCAAACAACACAAAGCCACTTGTAAGCCCAATATTTTTAACTCTATCAATCAATCATTGTTTATGCTGCATATGGACTTATTTGGACCTGTTTCAATAAGTAGTATAATGCATAAGAGATATTGTCTTGTTATAATTGAAGACTATACTAGATTTACATGGGTTTTCTTTCTATCTACTAAGGATGAGACTACAAGCATCCTTAAGACATTCATTACATAGATAGAAAACCAAGTAGACAAGAAAGTGAAGGTCATTAGATGTGATAATGGGACAGAGTTTAAGAATAGAGTTATGGATGATTTCTGCAAACAAAAAGGTATTAGAAGAGAATTTAGTGTTGCTAAAACACCACAACAGAATGGTGTTGCTGAAAGAGAGAATAGAAAACTAATTGAAGCTGCTAGAACTATGTTAGCTGATTCTAAGCTACCTATAACTTTTTGGGCTGAAGCAGTCAACACTACTTGCTATGTCCAATATAGAGTTTTAGTTATACAGCCTCACAATAAGACATCATATGAACTTTTTAGAGGAAGAACTCCTGCAATAGGATTTCTTAGACCTTTTGGATGTCATGTGACAATTCTCAATACCTTAGACCATTTAGGAAAATTCGATGGTAAAGCAGATGAAGGTTTCTTTGTTGGATATTCTCTTAACAGCAAAGCATTTAGAGTATACAACACAAGAACTAAGATTGTAGAAGAAAACCTACATGTGGAGTTTTTAGAGGACAAATCCAATGTAGAAGGTCAAGGACCAAAAAGGCTATTTGATCTTGAAGTTCTAACCAAATCAATGAATTATGTGCCTGTTGTTTCATAAACTAATGAATTTTCAGGTTCACAAGCAATAGATGAGGCAAGGTTAGAAAAGAAGACAAACCAAGATCATGTTTGGATGCCAATATGGTCAAGTACAATTGTGGAATCAACTTCAACAACTGATGAATCTTCTTCTGGCAAAGCTAAAGAAGGTGTTGAAGATGAAAGGAAAGAAGGTGGAACTCAGGAACAACAAATTGTTTCTGCTGGTGATTCTGCTGCTAAGCTTAATGATTCTGCTGCTAGGCCAACTGATTCTGCTGCTGGCCCTTCAGAAACAAAAGAAGCAGAATTCTCAGATAATGAGGTGGATTTCAACAATCTTCCATCAAATTATCAAGTTCCTACTACACCACAAACAAGAATTCACAAAGTCCACTCCCTAGATAATGTGATTGGAGATGTACAGTCAGGTGTGAAGACAAGACAACAATTGATGTCTTCAGACCAACAAGGGCTTCTTGATGCCCTTTATGCTTCAAAGCAGCATGAGTTTTCAAACTCTTGCTTGTTTGTATGTTTTCTCTCACAAGATGAACCAAAGAACATTCTGAAAGCCTTAGATAATTCAAGCTGGGTAGAAGCTATGCAAGAGGAGCTTCTTCAGTTCAAGATTCAGAAAGTATGGGTGCTAGTTGATTTACCTAAGAATGCAAAGGTAATTGGCAATAGATGGGTTTTCAAGAATAAAAGGGATGAAAGGGGAATAGTGATTCGAAATAAGGCTAGATTAGTAGCCCAAGGGTACACACAAGAAGAAGGGATAGACTATAATGAGGTTTATGCTCCAGTAGCAAGGATTGAGGAAATTAGGCTTTTCTTAGCTTATGCTTTATTTTTAGGCTTCACAGTCTACCAAATGGATGTCAAGAGTGCATTTTTATATGGTAAAATTGAAGAAGAGGTGTATGTTACACAACCTCCCGGCTTCATTGACCTTGACCATCCAGACAAAGTGTACAGAGTAGTGAAAGCTCTATATGGCCTTCATCAGGCACCAAGAGCTTGGTATGCAACACTTGCTTCCTACTTATTAGAAAATGGATTTCAAAGAGGAAAGATTGATCAGACACTTTTCATCAAACAGCACAAGAAGGATCTTCTGTTACTGCAGGCGTATGTGGATGAAATTATCTTTGGATCTACTAGAAAGGAGATGTGTTTAGAATTTGAGAAACTTATGCATGATAAGTTTCAGATGAGTTCAATGGGAGAACTCACATTCTTTTTGGGTCTGCAAGTTAAGCAATCATCTGAAGGCATATTTATTAGTCAAGACAAATATGTTGCATAGATACTTAGAAAATTTCAATTTGCTGATTCAAAAGTGGCAAGCACACCAATGGACTCTGAGAAGCACCTTCTGAAAGATGAAGATGGAGAAAATGTAGATGTACACACTTACAGATCTATGATAGGCTCTTTGATGTATCTTACATCATCTAGACCTGATATCATGTTCTCTGTTTATGTTTGTGCAAGATTTCAAGTTACTCTAAAGATTTCTCATTTAACTGCAGTCAAGAGAATTTTTAGATATCTCAAAGGTCAACCAAGGTTGGGTATATGGTATTCAAGGGAATCTCCTTTTGACTTGGTAGCATTTACGAATAGTGATTATGCTGGTGCTAGCTTGGACAGAAAGTCAACAACTGGAGGATGTCAATTCCTTGGGTGTAGACTTGTCTCATGGCAGTGTAAGAAGCAAACAAGTGTGGCAAATTTAACAACTGAAGCTGAATATATAGCTGCTGCAAGTTGCTGTGGTCAGGTTTTATGGCTTCAAAACCAACTCCTTGACTATGGGTACAATTTCTTAAACACTGTTATTCATATTAATAATAGTAGTACAATTTGTATTATTAAGAATCCAGTACAACATTCTAAAACAAAACACATTGAAATTAGACATCATTTTATTAGAGATTGCAATGAGAAAACATTAATTCAAGTACTTAAAATTGCTTCAGAATTTAATTTTGCAGATCTCCTAACCAAAGCTTTTGATGTTGGAAGGTTTCAGTACTTGGTAGCAAGTATTGGAATGCTAAATCCTTAAAATTTCTAATCTTTGTGGTTTTTATATATGTTAAGATTGTACTGATATCTTTGAAAATTGATACTGTTAATAGAACAGTTAGTACTGCTAGTACAAATTTTGTTTAAATAGTTCATACTGTTGGTCATATATTGATACTGCTATAAGACAAATGCTATGCATTTTGTTTCTTGGTTTTGGACTAACAATTTCAGGTATGAACCTTTGAGCAATAAGGAAATTTCAAGTGAAATGGAAGCAGAAGAAAAGTGATTCCAGTTGCTTTCATAACAAGTTTATGATGGACTGAGTTTGGGAATTTAAAACTCCTTAAAACTACTTTCTTGAAACCTAGTTATCATATTTCACATTGAATTGATGACTTAGTTGGTCAGATAGTAACTGATGCAACTCACTTTCTATCATTTTATACTTTCAAGTATAATGAGCAAGTCTAAGGACATCTGATAGAAAGAACAGCTAGTAAAAGTGAATCTAACACTTGTGTTAGAGGTAACAATTACTATGAGCTGGAAACCCTGTCAGGAAAACTCTTTGAATGAGTTTATCTTTACACAGGCTGTTATTTATAACTGAAAACATTGGTTCTCACACAACCAGAGGTTGCTTTAAACCGAAATTTTGATTAAGTGTCTGTTATACACTTGATCCCTTCAAAATGGTTGAAAGCAGTATGATTTTTCAATTCTAAAATCATGAACATACTGCTAAGTCAAATAATTTCTTAAACAAGGATTTTCAAAGGATTCACAAAAACCATCCATTGATGGACCATGAATCAAATGTCCACTGATTCACCTCTCATAGGAGTTAACACACCTAGAAGTGATGAGGGCAGTAACTTAAACTCTTAAGGAATTGATGGCTTCATGTACAACATTGTCTGACAACAAGTTTTAAATGCTGGATCAGATGATAAGGAATATATATTTTGGTACATTGTGAGATCTTCCAAACAAGGGGAGGAAACAAAAGTTATTTGTATCTCAGGGAAGTTAACAATCTCAGGGGAGGAAATAAAAGCCCAAGAAAGGAAGACAAACTCAATGTAAAGGGAGGAAAAGACAAGAGCATACAAGATGATGACATGGAGGTTGAAAATGACAAGAACATTCCAAAGGAGAAAGTTCTATCTAGGTCAAACGAAGAAAAGTTTCAACCATCCAAGATACACTTGCAAAGGCATGCTGATAGATGATTTCACTTGTTGAAACAAGCATCCAAGATACACAGCACCATTGCCTCTTATAATTCCTCCATCCAAGGAAATTGCACCATCTTTTAGTCCAAGATTGGAGCAATGTGTTGATATTGTTAAAGTCAAAGAACAAAGCAGATGAATTACTGAGAAGATATTCAATCTTGAAGAACAGAAGTGTTTGAAAGATCTTCACAATCCATAATTTAATTCAGAAACATGTTGAAATGGATTCACATGTTTAGGGGAGGATTGTTGGGAATTAAATGTTCTGAAGATTAAGTATCAAGAATTACAAGTATTAACAGTTCCAACTGCTGAGAAGAATTCTCTAACAGTTCCAACTGCTGATGTATATCTTAGGACTGCTCAAGTTATAACTAACCGTTCTAACTGGTAGTACAAAGAAGGGACTGCTAGTTGATACTGTTGAGTTGAGACTGCTAGATGGATAAGTATTGAAAAGATATTTGTGTACTAAAGTCAAGAATATACGGTAGATAATATCTTACCCCATGTGCTTAGTTAACAAGTTGTGTACACAGATACATGTTGTATCTTATGTACTGACACACTCAAGATAGGTTAACAAGTAGGTCGGCTAGACTTTAAGCAATATTGTAAAGATCTTCTTGGACTATAAAAGAAGATCTTAGTCTCGATATTATGTGCGAATAAGTGTGTGTGCATAAGTCGAATAGTTTGTGTTATTATTAGAACATATATCTGTTAAGACATAGAACAAACACAAGAATATCACAAGTTGTAAGAACTTAAGATTCAAGGTTGTAACCCTAGTGATATTTCAAGATCACTCGTATTATTATCATTAATAATATTGAATCGTTTGATGTTAATCTTTCATTGTTCATTGTCATAGAACAAACATAACCATTCCATTTCCACAACACAAATAACCTTCTAAGTGTGGTTAAGTAAATTCCGCGTACTTAATCATATTCACTCAATATACCATACACACAAAGAACAAAAGGTTTAACCACCTTAACCGTGTGTCCAGAATCCTAACATTAGAGATAGAAAGTTTCAGATTAAACCAACCCAACCCCTTTAGAAGAAGTTACCTGGTATAGTATCTATAGTGCCTTGAGGCCGAATGTGTAATGTATCACGAAACGCCTTAATGCCATATCACAAAAGGCCTTAATGCCTGCAATAAATGTACATTCCCAAATTATAAGTGCAATTATATATGAACTTCTTGTACCTTCCTGTGCATGGGCTGATGCATCTTTGTTCGCTGTTGCGCGTGTGTCCCTATCTGCATACCATAGTTGACGCGTAATTAAATAAATTCTTTCCATAAAAAGTGAGTGTTAGATTGTGGTTGCAATTATACCTGACCCATGTGAATATTCAGTTGCAGGTGTATGTGTAACGTGAACAGGCAGGTTGGATCCAATAAAGCTTACAGTAATGTTGTCATCGAGAGGTTGCGTGACTGAAGAAGCACATGAGTATGAGAAGTACAGCTAGCAGTGAAGTCCAAAGTGTAACTCGTTAAGGGCTGACCTATACATGTGTTAGATATTTGTTTCAATTATATTGCAATCTGCAGCAAAACGAAAACGAAAACCATAGAAGTAAAGCAATAGTAAATTACCAGGAGGCTGCTGAACAGAAGAAGCAACAGCATTAAGACAATGGGTGCGAACCACAAAATCCTGATTATCGCATGGTCGCAGACAGAATGACTCTAGTGCTCCTTCTACTGGAATTCCAAATCCCTACAACGGTTAAGCAGCCATTCTTTGTCTCTGTAAACCTGTGACAACGTCAAATTATAGGAAGTCAGTACACTTTAGCGTTAGTATTTGTTAATACTTAATAATGATGTGGTATTTTATGAGTACCTAAGCTCCAAATTCCAATTTTGTACCATAACATACCACTACACGATATGTATAATTGTTCCAAGTTCTATCATTGGTATTTGTTAATACTTAATAATGATGTGGTATTTTATATCAGCAAAAAAACACCTTTGGTTATATTAGCAAACAAATAAGTTTTATAAACTTCGGTCATAGTCGACGAAGAAACATCTCCTTGTTGCTTCGTAGACTATTAACAATAATATCCATGAGCCAACTTATCGGGAAGTGCACCATCAACGCATGTACATTAAGATTATAAGGTGTAACATTAAAGCGTTTCACACTGGTAGAATCATCCGCCATTATACAATTAGCAGCTGCAAGACACATAAAGGTGTAACATTAAAGCGTGTATGATCATTAAGATTATGATAGAAATTTTCGATACACAATCCCCTAAATCTAGACTAACTAATTAGAAATCCCAAACAGCCCCTGATCCTATTCACTTTCAACGTTAACATCTAACATTGACTGAAAATCGTTTTTGTTTAATAATATTCGTTAAATAGAATGCGACAAATAATTGATATAGGAATTTTCCAAGAAAACTCATCTTTGTATGTTCGATTTTTTCTACTGAATCATTAGATAAGCATAACTCTTTTTCGTTTATCATCACCATCTTTTTTGCTTATACGCAGATGGAGAAACATTTTGTAATACGGGCACTGTTCGTACCACATGATGCCAAGTATTGATCGCACATGCTTCAATAGTATTAAGCAAATGTCCTGGTAGTACATGTCAATAGAAACAAAAATTTTTGAGAATTTACAAAATTTTATATACTTATTCAGATGTTATTTAATTCGTCTAAAAAATGAACCTTTAAATGTCCGTTTGAGCATTATGGCCCATCGCACATACTTCAATAGTATTAATCAAAATGTTCGTTTCTCACCATTGCTCTTATGCATGATCTTCTTTAGGTTTTTCAAAAAGTACATGGTTTCCACCTGCATAAAATAAATTAACTATGCATATTAAGCCTATCAAAAAATGACCTTTTTAATTTATTATAGTACTTACCGTAAATATTACCAAAGTTTTGCTTTACCTGCACAGGAAAGCGGTAATGATTCCAATATCAGAATCCTACATTTAGTGTGCGTCCTTCTTCAACCTTCTTTTCTTCCATGTCACACGAACTAATCAACCACGTAAAAGAGAAAGTGCATATTCTGTTTATCATGTAAAAGACAAAGTTGTGGTCAAGAATTAAAACATGTGTTGATTTCCTCTACATGAGTGCCTACTTGCTGATAAACAATTTGGAGTTTTATTCGCTGGTATTTAAATCAAGACTTAAATGGCTAAAAGAAATACCATCTTTCACTCAGTAATTTGTGGCTCGTATCCCGGTTACTACCATTGGTTATTTTGGCTAAACCTAATGCAAAATTCTAAAAAAATTAGACACAAATCAACTCATGGTTGTGAAAAATAGTGGTAAGTATGTATGTTCAGAGTTGCCAGCGATGCTATTCGGACACTTGTAACATGAGAATTCCCTAAGAAAGAATCTCAAATTCAGAAACCTGTGATATGATTAAAAAAAAAAAAAAAAAAAAAAAAAAAAAAAAAAAAAAAAAAAAAAAAAAAAAAAAAACATTTAGAAACTGTTCGTAATATCGATAAACATTTGCTAAAACTGCCAGACGATATATGTTCTAGGACATAACTTCAACAACTCTACTTCGACAACAAAAAATGTAAACCACTAACTATTCAAAACATTTTTTTTTTCTTTTTATGTACCAAAAAACATAAGATCATGTGATTACCTTTAGCCTTTAGTGCATAGTCATATGTACTTACTAAAGTATACTCAGTGATTTGGGTCATTGTGAAAATCTTCTCACTGGTCGTCTACCCGCATGGTAAAATGTTCTAACGTATTGGATAACTTATAAAAACTAATAAATAAACGGAAGAAAAACCATTTAAAATGTATATCAATGGTGATCTTGTGCAAAATAACCTAAAAAAAATCTTACCAAGTTACATTTTATCCAAGTATAAGCTTTTGACATTGTTGCTTCTGTATTTGTGGCACTTTTTCTTATATGGCTCATCCCTTTAGTAGTTGCTCTGATTTCGAGGCTGCCACCTGATAAGATAGAACAAAAAATTTAGAGGCATATAATATAACTGACGGGAATAATTTATTGGTAACAATTGTTATAGATTCTACTCAGGAGGATTATAGGAGGGCCTTTTGTAGCTTAATTCAATAAAAAACCTTCAGTCATGGGAACTTTACATGACAAACCAAGATAAGCTCTAAAGCAGTGAAGAGCACATCCAAACACCCTAAGCTTTTCTATGAATGAAGATTACTATTGCATTTTCTTACAAAATAAGCTAATTCTTTAACTATTTTATAAACTGGTTACTCCAAAACATCTTATATGTGCTTATTTTAAACATAAAAAAGCTATGACTACCCTCCTTCTCAACCTCATAAACGCAAACAACATCAAACACATCTACCAACACCTTGCTTAAAGAAAATATACATACCTTTCATCTTGAAGAATTCGCAGGTTCGCCACATACAATCCTAAAAACCAAAAATCAAAACACAATCAACACCCACATAATCAAATTATCTAAGGTACACAAAACCCATAAAATCATACAAAAAACCCCTAAAAATCAAACCTTTAAATCATCAAAAGAACAATCACATAGTATTATGAAGCCGCACAAAAATAACGGCCAATTAATTCTTCTAGAACACGTATCCACGCACCTTCACATCACCTGTTAAAAACAAACATCAAATTGATCCCAGTTTTTGACTTTAAAAAAAAAAAAAAAAAAAAAAAAATGATCCCAGTTTTTGACTTTAAAAAAAAAAAAAAAAAAAAAAGCTTTAATAATAGATAAGCTACCTTTATTAACATCAAAACGTTGATTAACATAATCTGATTTGAGCTAGACGATTTTAGAACAGATATAATAATTGAGGCGGTAGGTGTGATCCAAACTTGTGGCTATAAGGCTAGACACACTCTTTGGGTCACCATCGGTCGATCCCCACAATTTTCACAAACCGACCTAGGTCGCTTGGAGTGTGAGAACAAGGACGGTCGCTTTGTTTTGTCAATATCGATCCCTCAAGCGACCGATTCTCCCAAACGGTTTATTCCATATTTAATAAAAATTAAAAAAAAAAAAAAAAAAAAAAAAAAAAAAAAAAAAAAAAACTTTTTCATTCTTTTAAATACCCAACTCAAACACATAATCAAACACACAATTTCAAACACAATTCAAATTCAACTTCTCATCCATAAACACACATCTAAACACACAATTTCAAACACACTTCAAATTCAACTTTCGACGATGAGCAATTATTCTACGTCTTACGATCAATTATTCGGTTCTTCGTCTTCCGACGATGAGGAAGTTGTGAGTCAGTTTCTTGAGTTTGGGAAGTATTGTTGGAACGCTTACCAGGCATCACAGGAAAAAGTTTCACGAAGGTACATACGCAGGGATCATGAGGGTGCTCATAATCGTTTAGTGGCGGCATACTTCTCCGAAAACCCGCAGTTCGACGAAAGAACATTCCGTCGGCGATTTCGAATGAGCTGAGAACTTTTCACAGAAATTGTTCGAGAGGTAACCGATCATTCTCCTTATTTTCAACAAACTGTTGACGCTATGAGCGCAATTAGTATTAGCCCATTAGTCAAGTGTACTGCGGCAATTCGTCAATTGGGATACGCGGCTGTTCCTGATTCTCTTGACGAGAATCTGGCAATAGCTGCAACAACATCCCGTAAATGTCTCCGTAAGTTTTGAACGACTATCATCTAGTTATATGCTGCTGAGTATTTGCGAAAGCCCACGTATACTGATCTTGAAAGATTATATGCTCATCACGAGCATAAGCGTGGGTTTCCTGGGATGATGGGAAGCATTGATTGTACAAGTTGGGAGTGGGAGAATTGCCCAAATTCTTTGAGAGGTCAATATGCTAGGGGTGATCATGGGCCACATCCATTCATTTTATTGGAAGCCGTCGCCTCCCAAGATTTATGGATTTGGCATGCGTTCTTTGGTGTCTCTGGTATGAATAACGACGTAAACGTTTTACGTCGTTCACCTATTTTCAATGATATCAAATCTGGGAGAGCACCAGACCTTGAATTCGAGGCTAACGATGTAGAATATAAAAGGGGATATTATCTTACTGACGGGATATATCCACAATGGTCCGTGCTTATTAAATCCATTTCAAATCCTCCCACGGGTGATGAAAAAAGATTATTGTACAAGAGGAAGCACGAAGCAGCAAGAAAAGATGTGGAACGGGCTTTTGGTGTGTTTATGAAAAAGTAGAAAATGCTTAAAGTTCCAGCTCGAGGGCTACACAAAAACGATCTCCGGGATATTATATATACATGTATCATATTACATAATATGATCATTCGACACAAGGGAAGAGCGATATGTCCTACATGGTTCGCAGGTGAGGGCCATCAGGATCAAGATCCCTTAAGAACGCATGAAGAATCGTTAGTAGTTACCCAGGAGATTATAGACTCGTCAACTCATCTAAACTTAAAATCTGATTTGGCTGAACACATTTGGAGAAATCGTAGAAATCAAGTCAATCAAGGGAATGAAAACGAAGACGGTAGTGATGGTGACGATGAGGAAGACGATGAAGAATTCTTGTAATGTTTTTTTTTTTTTTTTTTTTTTTTTTTTTGTTATTTGAATAATTCAGTATTGTAATGTTTTTAATTCCGTATTGTAATGCTTTTATTATTAATGAATTTTAAGTTTATTTTAAATGTTTGATTAAAAAAAAAGAGTCGGTCACAGAGTGTGGCAGGTCGGTCGCTTCTGGTCGCCGGAGAGAGAAAGCTGACGTGGCTGCCAGTGACCCAGGTCGCTTTGGGTCAAGAGTGTGTCCAGCCTAACTAATGGGATACTGTATCCCTAAAATATGGCGTAACAACAACCACAAAAGCACTAAAATAATTGTTTCACTATTGCTTTTCCTGTTCACCTCCTCATAGGCAACTGCAGTTGCTAAAAAACCCATATGCTCGGATCGGAGAAACTTGAATGGCCGTCGGGTTTCGGTGCTGGAGCTGCACCTTTCGGATCTCAAAGGAAAATGATGGTTCTGAGTGAGGATGAACAGGGCGGGTCACCCACTTATTATTCGGGGTATGGATGGACCAGGTGGGAAAAAAACGGGTAAATTAACCCAATGAATGTAAGTTACAAGGTTTTTAGCCCGCGCTTCGCGGCGGGTTGTTTGTGAAGAGATTTTATATGTGACGAAAGCTTTGTATGTTGTAGTATTCAAAGGCCTAGAATCTCAAGTTAAAAGACCTTTTATCCAAATCTTTCTTTTCATTAAATTACAATTCAATTCTTACACATATGAGAACTAAAAAAAACTTAAAAAGATGATGATTATTCTGAGATTGCGATACACTTTAAGTTTAGGAGAGCCGTACATCATCCACCTGAAATATAAACTTAAATTTGACAACTTCTCCTGAAGTTCTTTTTGCAGCAAACAAAGCTAAAGCTGACTGTACATGATCAATACTTGCATTTTTTGTAGCAACACTAAAAACTTCTGTAAGTTATATTAAGATCATTAGCTTTGATCCTTTGACTCTTGTAAGAGATGTAATGTCATTATCTGCTCCAATTTGTTACTAATTTTGACTGCATTACAGGTTATGGTCTCCCTATGAGATTGTCCCAGTTACTACCCCATGTGAAAAACAAGAAAGGGGGGTTGAATAGTTTTACCGATTTTTAATTGGTTTTAAAACTTTACTTGTGAAAAACATTGATTCGACTCTTTCGTGAAATAAATCAACACCAATATGAACACTAAACAATACTAACTAATATAAACAACAAATATAAAGAAATGAGATGGAAGGATCAAACCGGGAGAAAGAGATTTATAGTGGTTCGGTCACGAAGCTCTTCTTCGCCCTACTCCACTCTCCGAGTACCACACACGAGAGTTCTAAGCATTATGTCAACAAAGCTCCCTTCAGGCAGAGAAAACCGTACAATGTCGCTTGTCCTTATTTCTGACACTAAGCTAAATGTTGAGTACTAATCTTAGCTAATACCAATCTACCATGATCCACACGATCCTTACTACTTCACATAATCAACACACTTGACTCGATCAACCCGATCTACCCTTGATCCACTTGATCAATACACAAGCCCACAAGCTACAAGAGATCTCCAAGATCTCAACAAGATCACAATAATCTACTCTCACTTGACTCAATCTACCCGATCTACCCTTGATCTACTTGATCAACTCACAAGCTCACACTCTACAAGAGATCTCCAAGATCTTGACAAGATCACAATGATCTATTCTTACAAACTACTCAAAAGAAAATCAACTTGATGTATGCTAGGATACAACAAGTATGTAACAAGTGTTACAAGTGCACTAACTATAACTACAAAACTTTGTATCTTCTTTGATACCTTGTGTTCTTCTCTTGCACTAGTAGAGGAATGAAGGTGATCACTTGGTTGGATGATTGGATCACTCTTTAAACAAAACAAAAAAAAACTAAACTAAATGATCAAGAAGAAAAGAAGTGTTAAGCGTTTTGAACTCAGAAAATTGTGTGTGAAAAAGGATGCATAAAAATTGTGAAGAGGGCTGGTACTAAATGTCAAACGGTACCACTAAATTTAGTGGTACCGTGGTACCGTACCAGACAAGGACGCTCTAATTTTTGTTTTTAGTGATGAAAGTTTATTTGGGGAAGTTTGGAGCTGATTTTCGGGGGGAAATAGCTGTTATGATTTTTAAACTTATTTTTCCAATAAAACATTTCTTTATAATTCAAAAATAACTTGTAAGGTATATTTTTAAAAAAATGTTTTGTCACATTAAAAATGTGAAGTTTCAAACACAAATTCACTTCTTTGATCATTAGTCAAGTTGTAAATTTGTTTGTTCATACCTAGAGTGATATACGTAGAAACGGGATATTTCGACTAAAAACTTGTTTACTTTAATTTTAACGTAAAGTGTTTTCACATTTTGTTATCATCAAAATGTGAAGTTATCGAAAGATATAAATAACGTTTTTAGAACATTATTTGCATCAACAATCTACCCCTTTTTGATGATGAGAAAACATACACTCATTTTAGGTTAAAGATTAATTTTAACTAGTTTTTAGCATGAGTTTTTATCCCAATTCTCCCTCTTTTTGTCGAAGCAAAAATGTTGCTAAGGCTCCCCCTTGATGTATACTCCCCCTCGTTTGGAGGACACTAAGGAATCGAGCAATGGTTCTAGCTACAAAACAAAGTTAGATGAAACATATACAATATCTAACTTGTAGCAACCAAAACAAATATCCAACCATAAGCTAAGAAAAGGGCTAAAAAGCCAAAAACCATAAAAGATAAGACAACCACATAATAAGCCCATTCATAGAAAGAAATGTCATACATGAAGTATGACTACAACATAAACATAAAAGTAAGATACAAGAAGCACATAGAAATCTTTAGTGACAAGAGGCCCTAAGATATGCTTCATTTCCAAAAGGGATCCTAAGTGTTTATTGTTGGAAACTAAACATAAATATGTTTAGTTTAATGGGCTAGTGAGAGGTGGAGAGGGTGACATGATTGGAGGAGGTGGTGGTGAGTTAGGAGTGGCTTGGGAAGGTGGTGTTGTAACTTCTTCATCGTTTTTTAGATCAACAAAGAGAGGTTTGGATGGTGATCTTACGGTGATCCTAGGTTTCTTGGAGATATGGGTTGTTTATCCTTGTGAGGAAGACATGGTGAATGAGTGATGTGAGGTTGAAGATGAGATGCAAGATAAGCTTGCAATGGTGAGGCCTTATATAGGCAAGAGTTGTGGGATTTGAATTAAAGTTGGTGGTAGTGTCCTATGGTGTAGTGAGGGAATCTTAGGGTGTATAAGTGATAATTTGCAAGATATTGCAGGTTTGAGGTTAGGGATGCAGGGATCTAGAGGAAATAGTGAAAATTCGTCAAACAAGGGCACGGTACCACTAAATACCACACGTTACCGTCAAATTTAACGGTACCGTGGCCTATTTAACGGTACCGTGACCTGGGAGTCACGAATTTTCCTGTGCTGCCTAGCTAGTTCTGGGCAGCTAAAGGGAAGTTTTCTAGGGGGACTATTAGCAGGAAATGTTAATGCCTCAATCCACTAAAGATTTATTTGCCAAATATATCCCATATTAAGCTACTCCTAGTAATTAAAGATTATCATGCAATTTTCTAAGATAAGCTATAAGCATGCAATCAAAAAGGACAAAATAAGCTATCATCCAAGAATCACATAATTGAAACTCATGCAAGGTGATAGGATAAATTTCAAGCATGCAAGATAGTGAGGAGTATTAATCCTAATATAATCTACCAAAGATAAATCCTAATAGGAGTACTAATCCCTCCCTAACTACTTATGACTTGAGCTTGCTCCCGTTTTTATCACACTCTCGTCTTGAGCATGCAACTCTTCTTCATGATTTGGATCATCAAAGGGTGCATAGTTGGTGGAAGATTCGAAAATGAGGATCTATGAGACATACGACTCATTAAGGGGTTTCATGACTGGATCAAAAAGTGAGTATTGAGGACCACGAAGGTATGCATGAGAGTTTATGAAGTGGTGATAAAGACGAGTTAGGAACATCCCATAGGGTATCAATTTATTTTTGTTACCCTTAAGATGTACAATTCGCTTAGCGGAGAAGTAGGCAAGATTGTACGGTTGTTGAGTAAGAAGACAGTAAATCATATGAGCACAACACGCTTGAAGTTGCTCACGATTTCCTTTTAGACTGAGAACATTTTCTCACAGGATGACTGCCCAAGAAAGTAGTTCATAACGAACCTCTTCCAAACGAATTTTCGTTGGATCTGGGTAAGTAGAGTACTTATGAGTACGAATGAGTTTGGTAAGTTCAGTTAGAGAAGGTACGTAGGAACAGTACGGACTATCTTCTTCTCAATAGTTAAAGAGAGACTCAAGACACCAATCTTCAGTATAGGCACATTGCCCATGATTGGGGATTCGGAGAATTTGAGCAAATTGCTCAAGAGTTAAGACAAATTTGAAATTTTGGATCCAAAACCAAAGTGACAAAGATTGATCCTTGTTACGTACGAGTTCCACTTGTCGAAAGAATTCCAACACAAAATGAGGACAAATCTTATAGCTCTAAATGAGGTGTTGATATCCCTATGATAAACTAATGATGGATCAACGACTCGACCTTTATGAAACCGACGGCTTTCAAGATTAAGATAGGCACGAATGTGACTACCGAGTGTGGTAGGTTCACGAGAGATTTCAGGAGTATAGGTGTCGGTTAGAAGATGATCAAAATCATACTCATGTGACATTTTAGTTACCTATAAGAAAATTTTAAGAAAATTAACATTGAGAATAGTTGCTTTAAAGACACGTGCCTAGTGTGTGCCTATATGCAAAGTATGTGGAGGTGCGGTAATCTCGACTCTAGAACTAAAAATAATGAGATTACCTAAACGCTCCTAATTTCACTTTTGCTTAAACGAATATGTCGATAAATACATATTAGTTATGTAATTCGATCAATATTCGTGAGATCATGTATGCATGAGAAAACTAATAACGCTCATTTTGTATAGATTTTAGTCGCGTTATTTCTATGTTTGTGCATTATATTTGGTTGTATTTGTGAACATTTTATGCTTAAAAGGTATAAAAGATGTATTCAGGTTCATGTACAATCAAGTCCAAGGGAATAGCTAGAAAGATGGGAAAAGTCGTTAAATCTAGAGCTTATGCACAACGAAAGATTCTACCCATAATAAAGACCTCGGAAAGATCATCGAAGATAAAGAATCGAATTTACAAAGATTTCCGAGCTCAAGAAAAGATCAAGTGTTGATCAAATGAATGAGAAGTTACATGCAAAGTTTTCTATGAATTATGGCTTGCTCCCTCAACCAAAGGTTCAAGAAATACAACTAAGGCTCAAGTTCAACCCAAGGTTCAAACTGCCATGCCAACCTTACTCCAAACCTTGGGCTGGAATCTGAACCTCAGGTTGAGACTTCAACCTTAGGTTGGTGCAACTCCTGGCACTCTTAATGACTATCTTTAATGAACTAACTCTTAATGTGGGTTGTCATTACACCACAATTACTTCAAGTCCATATTTTTAATGTAACTTTGTGCCCAAGAAACTTGCTTGGTGACCAAGGAGTAGCTATTCTATTAATTGGAAGCTTGGCCAAGAGAGAGAGGGATACAAAAAACAACACACACAAATAATCATCTATCATCATCAATTTACACTCTCAAGAAGGCTACAAGGGAAGAAAACGCAGGAACAAGTTAGCTTACATCCATTATTCATCGTCATAATCATCAAGGGAATCATTGTTGATCATCTCATAATTGTTCCTAACTCTTGTAACCATCATTACAACTTTTGTAAGACTTCTTAATCATGTTTTCAAGTGATAAATTTTCTGTGGTTAATTCTTTGTTTGCCATGAGTGGCTAAGTGCCTTGTGCACTTGCCTAGATGATGTTTGCTACATGAATATTGATTGATTATGACTCTATAGTTCTAGTTCAATAAAAATCTAATACTAAGATCGAATTGTACTTTGAAGTTTTCATAAACAAAAGAGTTATAAAGTTTGGTTGATTGTTAATGGTGTAATAGGTCGAAAGAAACATTGTTATTCAATCAATTGTAAACCTTTGTCTATGAAGGTGTTACCTTATGTATTGACCATTTCATAGGTAACTTGGTTAAACTTAGAAAACTAAAAGTGTAGTTGTCAATTACTTATGAAACGATAGCGAATCAAGTGATTGAATTGTGTTAGTCTTGATTGATCAAATCTTAATATAGTTTTTGTCATCTTAAAATCTAGACGAGGATTGAAAGTGTTGAAAACAAGAGGGTTAGTACATCAACTAATCAAATTAGAACACCATCTAATTTATTGATCATAATCGATTTGAACCATTGTCATAATCATATCAAGGGAATTGTGCAAACTAGTCTAGGCAAGTGTAGTTTTAATATATTGAATTTACATCATCATCATTATTTGCTTGCTATTATAATCATTGATAAAGCTCGATATTATATTCAACTCACGTTACATAAAAACTAAACAAATCCTTGCGAACGACCTCGGCTTACCATATCATCTCTTACTACACACGGATGAGTATACTTGCTCGTACGTGTTTCGTTTAAATCATAGGTAGATCGTGTTTATAAATTTAAAACTTGCACTCTAAACGGGCACATCAAGTTTTTGGCGCCGTTGCCGGGGGTTTGATCATGTTTTTGTGAGTTTTTGTTTATAAATTTAAAACCAGCAATTGCCAGCTCAAACCTGAACCGCCCCGGTTCATTTTTTCTATGATCCGAAAAAGTCCCAGCCGCCGGTTCAGCCTTTCTGACCTAGCCGAACCGACGGTTCAAATCCAAACCGCTGCGATTCAGACCCTTCTGTTAACCAAACCAAAACCAACCGACTGGTTCATTATTGAACCATTCCGGTTTAAGCTTTCTGTGAACCCAGTTCAACTCAACCGACCGGTTCACATCCCAGCCGGCCCGGTTCAAACATTCTGTGACCTAAGTCCCATCCCAGCCGCTCGGTTCACCCCTCCAACCGCCGGTTACTGTTCATTAAAAAAAATTCCTTTTAATTTTTCTTTTAGCTTTTAATCTTTTTCAATTGGCTCATTTTTCTCGTGTATGACCACTTGTTCTTCTAACGAAGAATTAAGTTCACCATTGTCTAACCCCAAAAGTTTATTTCGCAAAAAGAGACACCCGTTTGTTCCACCAAATCAAAGAATACCAAGAACCGTTAACCCACCATTTGATAATCTTTCCGAAGTTCACCCAATCGTTAATCTTTTTCTTGAATTACCATTTCCAATGGCCGACGATCAACCTATGTGGGATACCAATAGGGTTGTAGCTCCTACACCCGTGGCCGCCATTGTTCCCGTTAATCTTGGTGATAACTTTACTATCAAAGGCCATCATCTTTCGATGATTAAAGACAATCAATTTGATGGTCGAGTTAGATCTGATCCACACAAACATATCGCCGATTTTCTTGAAATTTGTGACATGTTTCGTTATGGAAATACCGATGCAAATGCAATCCGCCTTAAACTCTTTACATCGTCTCTCACCGGAGAAGCGTAAATTTGGTATAATGAATTAAGCCCCGAAGTGATCACAACTTGGAACCAAATGAGAGAAGCATTTGTTGGACGTTTCTTTCCGCCAGCCATGTTTGATCGTCTCCTAGGTGAAATTCGTAGTTTCACTCAAAAGGAAGGAGAAAATCTTGTCGAAGCTTGGATTCGAATGAAAAACATGCTCCGAAGTTGTCATGGGCATGGTTTGTCTCGTGGTAATATCATTCAAATCTTTTACCATGGTCTCAATGACACAACTCAAGGTATCCTTGAAGCCGGAGGAATTTTCCTTTATAAGACCCCTAACGAAGCTTACACTTTACTAGAAGACCGTGTACTTCTTAAGCTCGATTGGTCTAAGGATGCCAAAACCAAACCTCAACGAAAAACCGTTGCATTCGCCGAAGGAACGAATGAAAAATCCAAAATCATGGACATGATGAAAGATCTAACCACCAAAATCGATTCTAAATTCCAAAGTATCCAAAAAGAGATCAAAGAAATGCGCGATGGTTGCAACTATTGTGGTGGAAACCATTCATCATCCGAGTGTGATGACAAACCCATAGGAGGTCCCGAAGCCGAAGCCAATTATGTTTATGGAGGATATCGAGGAGGAGGATATCGTGGAAACTACTATGGTAGAAATTCTAGAGATTGGCAAGATCGTCCACCGAGGGATGATAACCGTAGTTCCCAACCTCGTGATGATAACCGTTCATCATCACAAACACCTGAAAAGAAAAATGAAGAATCTGAATTCGAAAAAACCATGCGTGAATTCGTGCAAGCTCAAAAGCAAACGAATGAATTTATGAAAAATCAGTTCTTCATGCTTAAAAGCGAAGTCGAACAAGGCCAAAAGAACCATCAAGCTTCTATCCAAGACCTTGAAACCAAATTTGGTCGTCTTTCTGATCAATTTGCTGCAAGACCATCAGGTACTTTGCCAAGCAATACTCAATCCAACCCGAAACCATCATCATCTGGATCTTATCGTCCACCTCAAACAAGAAATGAGCATGTAAATGTTGTATTCACTCGTAGTGGTCTATCTTATGATCCACCACCAAACCCAAACCAAACAACCACAGTCGTTCATGATGATAGTGAGGATGAAGCAGAGGAAGAACCAAAAGATAACGAACCAATTCCTACACCAGTCGTTAAACCTAGTCCACATCTCAAAGCTTATAAACCAAGAATTCCATATCCTCAACGTCTGAGGAAAGAAAAGATGGAAGAATAATATGGCAAGTTCATTGACTTAATCAAAGAAGTTAGGATCAACGTTCCTCTTGTTGATGTCCTAGCTGGTATGCCCAATTATGGGAAGTTTTTGAAAGAACTTGTGAGCAACAAAAGCAAAATGAAAAACATTTCCGCTACCTTCTTGAATGAAGATTACTCAGCCATTGTTGAAAACAAACTACTGAAAAAATTCAGTGATCCTGGAAGTTTTCTCATCCCATGTACTTTGGGAAATTCAATCACTTGTGATGCTTTAGCCGATCTCGGTGCAAGTATCAATCTTATGCCATACTCATTGTATGCGAAGCTTTCGATCGATACCTTGAAACCCACAAGAATGAGTATACATTTAGCAAATCATACTATCCAATATCCTGTTGGAGTAGCTGAAAACATGCTTGTTCAAGTTGGGCAATTCGTTTTTCCCGTTGATTTTGTGATCCTCGAGATGGAGGAGGATAGCAAAGTTCCATTGATCTTAGGAAGACCTTTCCTAAACACCGCCGATGCTATCATTCGAGTCAAAAACAAAGAAATCAATCTTGGAGTTGGAGATGAAAGAATCTCTTTTTCAATTAATCAAGCCATGAAATATTCTCATGCGAATGATGACACTTGTTATAGCATTGATGTTATCGATGAAATTACAGAGGAAACATTCGATGAGTTGCTTGATGAAGACAAATAAGCAATGAAGATCTCGACAGAGAATTCGCTGAATTTATGCAGATAAACACCAAAGAAATTTCTGAGGAAGAAATAACCAACTTTGAGGAGTTGGAATTCAATGACGAAATGAGAATCAAAACCTCAATTGAAGATCCACCGATGGATCTCGTATTGAAACCTCTTCCCGATCATCTGGAATATGCATTCTTGGAAGAAAAATCTCTTCTTCCGGTCGTGATATCTTCAGCACTCAAACCCGATGAAAAAGAAAGTCTTGTTTCTGTGCTCAAAAATCATAAAGAAGCTTTTGCTTGGAAAACTTCTGACATTCGTGGAATAAGTTCAAACTTTTGCAAACACAAAATCAATTTCGAAAATGATTCCAAACCCATTGTTCAAAGACAACGAAGACTCAACCCAAACATGAAGGAAGTTGTTAAGAAGGAAATAATCAAACTTCTTGATGCTGGTATTATTTACCCCATTGAGGATAGTTCATGGGTAAGTCCTGTTCACTGTGTTCCTAAGAAAGGAGGAACAACCATTGTAACTAATGAACGTAATGAACTTGTTCCTACTAGAACCATAACTGGTTGGTGAGTGTGCATTGATTATCGCAAATTAAATGACGCCACCAGGAAGGATTATTTTCCTTTCCCGTTCATGGATCAAATGTTGGAAAGACTTGCGGGGAACAAATTCTTTTGTTTTCTCGATGGATTTTCCGGTTATTTCCAAATTCCAATTGATCCAGCTGATCAAGAAAAGACCACATTCACGTGTCCTTTTGGCACATATGCGTATAGGCGTATGCCTTTTGGTCTTTGTAACGCACCAGCAACTTTTCAAAGATGCATAATTGCTATTTTTCAAGTTATGCTTAAAACTTCCATGGAAGTTTTCATGGATGATTTCCCGGTATTTGGAGACTCATTCGAGTCATGCCTTTCCAATCTTGATAAAATGCTTGAAAGATGCAAAATCGCTCATCTCGTACTAAATTGGGAAAAATGTCACTTCATGGTGACAGAAGGCATTGTGCTTGGTCACAAGATTTCTAGCAAGGGAATCGAAGTTGACAAAGCAAAAATAGATGCTATTGCTAAGTTACCACCCCCGACTAATGTCAAAGCCATTAGGTGTTTCTTGGGGCATGCAGGATTCTACCGCAGATTCATCAAAGATTTTTCGAAAATATCTCGTCCAATGACGAAGCTTCTCGAGAAAGATTCATTTTTTGATTTCAATGAAGAATGCATCAAGGCATTCGAAACGCTCAAAGATAAGTTAACAAATGCACCGATTATGGTTTCACCAAATTGGTCGCTGCCATTTGAACTTATGTGTGATGCAAGTGATTTTGCCGTTGGAGCAGTATTAGGACAACGCGATGGAAAACATTTTCGTCCAATTTACTTTGCTAGCAAAACCTTGAATAGTGCTCAAAAATACTACACGGTCACTGAAAAAGAACTTTTGGCTGTAGTTTTTGCGTTTGACAAATTTCGTTTTGATCTCGTTTTGTCAAAGACAATTGTATTTACCGATCATTCAGCTCTTAAATATATGTTTGCTAAACAAGATTCCTAACCACGTCTTATTCGATGGATTTTATTGCTTCAAGAATTTCACATAGAAATACAAAATAAGAAAGGTGCGGAAAATATTGCAGCAGACCATTTGTCTCGATTAGAAAATTCTAATTTAGATGAATTCGGTGAAGATGAGATTGATGATAATTTTCCCGATTAAACTCTTATGGGAATTGAAAATGAAGAAGTTCCATGGTTTGAAGACTTTGCAAATTATTTAGTCGGGGGAGTGTTACAAAATGGTTTAACTCATACTCAGCGTAGTAAATTTTTCGCAGACCTAAAACACTATTTCTAGGATGAACTGTATCTATTTAAAATGTGTCCCAATGGGATAATTAGAAGATGCGTGTACGGTTCAGAGACCCGGAAAATTCTCGATGAATGTCATCACGGCCCAACTGGAGGACATTATGGTCCATCCATAACCGCGAAAAAAGTTTTTGATGCGGGATTTTATTGGCCGACAATTTTTAAAGAAACCCATATGCTTGTGCAGAATTGTGATGCTTGCTAAAAGTCTGGTAGTCTTTCTCGTAGAGACGAAATGCCACAAAAGAGCATACAAGTTTCTGAAATCTTTGATATATGGGAAATTGACTTCATGGGTCCTTTTCCTAAATCTCATAAGTTCGAATACATCCTCGTTGCAATTGACTATGTTTCTAAATGGGCTGAAGAGGAAGCCTTACCCACAAATGATGCACGAGTGGTTGTAAATTTTCTACATAAGCTTTTCTCTCGATTCGGAATTCCAAAAGCTTTGATAAGCGACAGAGGAACTCACTTCTGTAACCATCAAATGGAGAAAGCTATGAAATGATATGGAGTCCATCATCGTTTCGCAACAGCATACCACCCTCAAACCAATGGTCAAGATGAACACCAATAGAGATTTGAAAAGAATACTTGAAAAAATGGTTAAGGATAATCCTTTCGTTTGGTCAAAGAAACTTGACGATGCTTTATGGGCGTTTAGAACGGCATATAAAACTCCAATTGGCACAACTCCGTATAGACTCATATATGGAAAAACTTGTCATTTGCCGTTTGAAATTGAACACCGCGCATACTGGGCGTTGAGGCAATGTAACCCCGATCTCAAAATCGCTGGAGAAAAACGATTCTTGCAATTGCATGAACTCGATGAGTTAAGACTCCAAGTGTATGAGAATTCCAAGTTGTACAAAGCTCGAACAAAAGCTTACAATGATAGGAAACTCAGAATTCGGAAAGAATTCAAAGCCGGAGACAAAGTACTTTTGTTCAATTCTAAGTACAAATTCAAAGCTCCTAAGCTAAGAACCAAATGGTTTGGTCCATTCGTGGTAAAACATGGTTTTCCATCCGGATATGTCGAGTTATATAACAAGCACGGTGTAAGTTTCATTGTTAATGGACATCGTATCAAGATTTATCATGATGAGGAGCAACTGAATGAAATGTCAAGTGAGGAAATTCCACTTGAACTGCTCGATAAAAAAAATACACTGCTATTCCATTCATGGCACCTTTCCCACCAGATAAAACCGAAAAAGGAATAGTGCAAGGAAATGTGGTTTATATTCCCAAGAAGTCGGGAAAGAATCCCAAACATAAACCACGAAAGTAAGGATCATCGAGTCAAGCTGATGACTCGTTAATAAATTAAGCGCTTCTCGGGAGGCAACCCATGTGTTTTTAATTGTTTGTTTATTTTTATGACCCAATGGTTTCACCATAAGTGTGGGGGCCTTGCTAAAAAAAATTCCAAAAAGATTTTGCATTTTGTGTGTTTGTTTGTTTTGTATATGAAGAGTACTGCAGGTTATGATGCTAGATCTCGAAGATGTGGAATCATTCGATCTCAATATCTCAGGTGGAGCTCGATCTAGATTCCAAGGCTCAGGCAGTATCATTTCTTTTATGTTCCATTTCCCTATTTTTATGGTTCATCGTTCTTTACATTGAGGACAATTTCAAACTTAAGTGTGGGGGAGGAAATAGGAAAATGAAACTGGATATTAAATTTTCTATATTTTTGAGCCTAGTTTTAATTTGTTTTGCCCATATGATCTAGTTTTTTTCGCACATTTAGGATAATTTATATTAGAATAACTAGATCAATCCACTGATAAAACATGTAATTTTTAAAAATTCGAGATGTGTCCTAATTGACATTGCAATCCATTTTTAGGATCGATAACATTGCTAGCTCAATTATAGCCCATTCCACCAAAAATTGTGAGGATTTGAACCTATTCTTATATAGCATACATCTTTTATGCTTGATCTTTTTGGTATGAGTGTGCCGGTGATTTTATTTATTCTAGAACTTGTACATGCAAATCATTACCAGACCGCAGTGAGATCACCTCGTGTGATATAAGTGTATTCAGGTTGTGATAAGAGGGAACCTTAGGAATTAAACCAAATGGCCTTACATTTTACATATAATGATATATTAGCTAACTACATCGGTTAGTTAACCACCCATATGGACCCATTTGTTAGCACTCATTTTTAGTGCTAGATACCCTTAGTTCACCCTTTGAGCCATTCTTTTCTTATGTTACACCAAAAAAAAATATAAAAAAAAAAAAAAAAAAAAAAAAAAAAAAAAAAATACACTTTTAGCCTTGGCCTTACCCATAGTCAAGTCTTGGTTAGTTACTAGCTACTTGGAAAGATGGTTGTTATGTGGGAAATCCTTGAACTTTGAGAAAGTTGCAAACTCTATGATAATCTCATAGACGATCTATTGGAATTATGATCGATGGCCGAAACATGTGGCCAAGAATATATATGTATATATATATATATATATATATATATATATATATATATATATATATATATATATATATATAATATATATATATATATATATATATATATATATATATATATATTTGCCTTCATGTGGTGTACAAGCTTAAAATAGATAAAATAGGTACACATGTGGATCGTTGGATCAATCTTGATAGATGAGATCAAAATAAATAATATTAATTAATTAGATAATAATATTAATTAATTAGATATTTAGTTTAAGGGTATTATAGTAATCTTTCTTTTCCATTGTAATCCCATCTTAAATGCTCCACAATCCTTACAAATTAATTTAATACGTTATTTTTTTTTCATTTTTATTTTAACCATAGCACCAGACGCCATCTTCATCCCAAAAACACCATATTCTAATTTACCACTATGTCGAATTCAACCAATAATGATTCTAATTTACCACTATGTCGAATTCAACCGATAATGATTTCATTCAAGGTATTCTTTTTCAATTGGTATTTTTTAACCATGGCACGAGACGCCATCTTCATCCCAAAAACACCATATTTCTAGCAGTCTACTACTTAAAAGATGATGTGCTACATGATCCTTGTGTGGCAATTTAAGGTTGTGCGGCTGTGCCCCACCTTCCTTAAAATAATAGAGTTTGAACAATTCTTTTTCCTACGCTAGTAATATTCCATACCTTCCGTGATCCACCCAAGTACAGATCCTCCAACGTTGCATCCAGGTCGACTATGATATCATAACCTTTCACCACTCTCTCCTGCTCATCTTGGTTTACATGACCAAAAATATCTGGAATATACTTCATATGCTCAGTCTACATCCTTACACATGCTATACCACCAAGAAGAGGGTATTCAGACAGGTGATAATGCCACAGAGGTCATTGGTTCAAGTACCCCTTACCCCTTTTTCAATTAAGAGGAGGGGTATAATTGAAAGGTTTATATAATGCTAACGGAACTAACAACATTCTGCTAATTTTTTAACACAAACTCGTCAAAAGAGAAGTTAGTATGTCATTGGATTAAATTCAAGGAAATGCTCACCTTTTACTAACATATTTAGAGAATACTAGGATGAATCGAACTATTATATCACAAGTCTATCAACTGTCGATACACATAAACAATTTTCACATAACGTAAACAAGAAAATGTATAGCAACAATGCCTTATTATTATCCATCTTTCGCAACTCTGAAGATCATGCTTATGTCCCCTCAGTACCACTGACCCGACCTCCATTTCTTACCCATTGCATCATACATGACAACATAAAGGTCCCGACACTTGGAGTCTCTTGCCAGCTAAACGAATTTTGTTCAACATTTATAATGTTTATAACTATTACTTCCTGCAAGAAAAAAAGTTATAACCTTGTTAACAAAATAATACCGTTTGCTTGAGACATGGTGTTAAGTTAGAAAGCATACCATGGGAGCTTAAATGTGTCTTTGAACCATCCTTGTTTAGAACTATACCCAACAATTTTGTCAAGTCGTATGATGATCTCGTAAAATTTTGGTCTAATAGACAAATCTGGATACCAACACTCCTCGATCAATCTATAAAATAAGAACAAAGACGGAAAAAGAATGAGAAATTTTTGTATGTGAAAAAGCAATTAACAAACAATGAAAACATGAATGACCCGTCCAATCTATCTGTCCGATTTCCCTTTTAGGCAACTGGTTTAGCTTAACGCAATAACGCCTTAATCATTTTGCATCTTTGAAAAAGAATTGCCTTAACCCTTTTGACCGTTAGACATAGATGATAGAACATAAACCAAATTCACTCATTTGTAGATAAACGTGTCAAGATTGCCACCTCTGGAAAATGTGTGCATACATAGATTCAAGATATTGTGTACAGAAATTATACTTACTCTTTTACATCAGTAGGATAATATTTCGATTTTGTCTTGAATGTTGGTCTCTGGACATCAACACACATCAGCTTAACAGCCTCTTCAGGAGGCTTGGGATAAAATGGTTGCACACCGTCCATCATCTGATCTTGTATTAAACAAAACCAAGATCAAACGGGTCAAAAGTTGCTAAAATTATATTTTTAGTGGCTAAAACCTCCTGTATCATTTTATTCTAAACCTTAGATTCCTGTATGAACTAAGCTTTTATATTTGAATTTTTGGATAGCCAGTGGTTCGGGTCAACCTGACCTGATCAGTAATACACACTCAAAACTAATACACACTCCAAACTAACACAAAACATGTATGCAACTGATGCACATGAATCCTTAGCAGCAAATACACAATCATGCAGAATCTAATATACATAACTAACTAGCATGAATCATTACACACACACATGTTTATTCCATCTAATACTAACAACTAATACACATAACTAACTAGCATGAATCATTACACACACACATGTTTATTCCATCTAACTAACTAGCATGACTCACTCGTAAGAGTCGACTCGTGACTCGTACAAGTCTAACAACTATGGTTACAACAATAACCTAGTTTCATTTAATTAAAATGGTGGGTTAGTAGGCTGCCTAAAATTACTTTCCACTAGTTCGGCCCAATTTCTATTAGCGTCACTTCTACTCAGAACAAATACTTGTGCACCTATTAATTGCATCAGCTTATTTCTCACAGATACGAAGCTTCCCTTCAAAAGAATTCTATGATGGAGAATTAGAAGATGGACCAGATATTAAAGACAAGACAACACGTCTGTGGCATAAGTACCGTTGTTTTGGACCTTATTGCTTTTTTGATCTACATGAAGGAGAAGAAAGAAACCGGATGCGGGGTCATATGAAAACACTGATGAAGTTAACTTTGTGATGCTTTTGTATAATAAATTGGTCAGTAATTATCCCGAGTTAAAGTCAAATTCTAGAGTTGCTATTATATCCCCTTATAGACAGCAAGTGAAGGTCCTTGGTGATACATTCAAGAAATCATTTGGTATGGATCCAGAGAAAGTTATGGATATTAACACCGTAGATGATTTTCAGGTTAGAATCTCATCTCATTGAATACTTGTTCTTTTTTCCTTTTCTTTTTTTTTTTTTTTTTTTCCTGTTTAAATCTTTTACAGCAACAGTAACTGTGCTTTTTTCTTTGCTAATGTCAGGGTCGAGAAAAAGATGTTGCAATATTTTCTTGTGTTAGGTCAAATAAAGAGGGTATTAGATTCGTTAAAGATTTTAGGCGAATGACTGTTGGTATAACTAGAGCAAGAGCTTCTGTTCTGGTATGATTTTCCATTTATTATCACCGACTCTACAGTGTCTAATTCAATTTTTATTAAAGGTGGCCAAATGGACGGGTGGGTGAGTTGGACTTGGACATGATAATGGGTCAAAGACAGGGAATCTTTATAGGGCAAACTGCAAGAATTTTCACTTTACACTTTTGAAAACATTTTGGGTTTGTTGTAGAGTGTGATTTTCTTATATACTCCATCACCAAAAATAAATGAGTGTTGAGTGAATTATACTTCATTCCTTTTTCGTGAGGTGTTATAATGTTATCAAGCAAGAGAATCATTAAGGTATTGTCAAACATCTCGACTTTTCACTTATAAGCTTAAAAAGATAGATCTTATCTTGTACTTGTACTTGATGGATTTACATCTTATTTTTAGAATCATTCTCATTTATATCATGTGGATTTATTTTTAAAAGCTATATTTGCTTGAGGGCAAGCAAAGTGTAAGTGTGGGGGATTTGATAACGCTCATTTTGTATATATTTTAGTCGCGTTATTTCTATGTTTGTGCATTATATTTGGTTGTATTTGTGAACATTTTACGCTTAAAAGGTATAAAAGATGTATTCAGGTTCAGGTACAATCAAGTCCAAGGGAATAGCTAGAAAGATGGGAAAAGTCGTTAAATCTAGAGCTTATGCACAACGAAAGATTCTACCCATAATAAAGACCTCGAAAAGATCATCGAAGATAAAGAATCGAGTTTACAAAGATTTCCGAGCTCAATAAAAGATCAAGTGTTGATGAAATGAATGAGAAGTTACATGCAAAGTTTTCTATGAATTATGGCTTGCTCCCTCAACCAAAGGTTCAAGAAATACAACTAAGGCTCAAGTTCAACCCAAGGTTCAAACTGCCATGCCAACCTTACTCCAAACCTTGGGCTGGAATCTGAACCTCAGGTTGAGACTTCAACCTTGGGTTGGTGCAACTCCTGGCACTCTTAATGACTATCTTTAATGAACTAACTCTTCATGTGGGTTGTCATTACACAACAATTACTTCAAGTCCAGAAATTTAATGACACTTTGTGCCCAAGAAACTTGCTTGGTGACCAAGTAGTAGCTATTCTATTAATTGGAAGCTTGGCCAAGAGAGAGAGGGATACAAAAAAAAACACACACAAATAATCATCTATCATCATCAATTTACTCTCTCAAGAAGGCTACAAGGGAAGAAAACGCAGGAAGAAGTTAGCTTACATCCATTATTCATCGTCATAATCATCAAAGGAATCATTTTTGATCATCTCATAATTGTTCCTAACTCTTGTAACCATCATTACAACTTTTGTAAGACTTCTTAATCATGTTTTCAAGTGATAAATTTTCTGTGGTTATTTCTTTGTTTGCCATGAGTGGCTAAGTGCCTTGTGCACTTGCCTAGATGATGTTTGCTACATGAATATTGATTGATTATGACTCTATAGTTCTAGTTCAATAAAAATCTAATACTAAGATCGAATTGTTCTTTGAAGTTTTCATAAACAAAAGAGTTATCAAGTTTGGTTGATTATTAATGGTGTAATAGGTCGAAAGAAACATTGTTATTCAATCAATTGTAAACCTTTGTCTATGAAGGTGTTACCTTATGTATTGACCATTTCATAGGTAACTTGGTTAAACTTAGAAAACTAAAAGTGTAGTTGTCAATTACTTGTGAAACGATAGCGAATCAAGTGATTGAATTGTGTTAGTCTTGATTGATCAAATCTTAATATTGTTTTTGTCATCTTAAAATCTTGACGAGGATTGAAAGTGTTGAAAACAAGAGGGTTAGTACATCAACTAATCTAATTAGAACACCATCTAATTTATTGATCATAATCGATTTGAACCATTGTCATAATCATATCAAGGGAATTGTGCAAACTAGTCTATGCAAGTGTAGTTTTAATATATTGAATTTACATCATTATCATTATTTGCTTGCTATTAGAATCATTGATTAAGTTCGATTTTATATTCAACTCACATTACATAAAAACTAAACAAATCCTTGTGAACGACCTCGACTTACCATATCATCTCTTACTACACACGAACGAGTATACTTGCTCGTATGTGTTTCGTTTAAATCATTGGTAGATCGTGTTTATAAATTTAAAACTTGCACTCTAAACGGGCTCATCAAAAACGTTTTTGGTTTGTATCAACAATGCACGAAATATGTTTCATGATCCTAGTTTCGTGAAATTTTTCAAAAATAATGGAATTGGGGTGTTTGGCGACTTCAATGTTTTGGCGCCAAAATTTTTGAAGAATTAGAGTGTTAATGACTCCTAATCCTAATTACAAGTATCCTAGACATAATTCCTCTTAAACCTACTTAATCTAATAAAAAAAAGTTTGTACCAAAATATGTGCTTTAAGTGGGTTTATGCAAATCCTATGTTAAGGAAATCATGAAGGTTATATATTGTCTAATCCTAGTCCTAATTTCATAGAGACTCAATCAAAATTGAAAAACCCTAATTCAATTTTCATGTATGAACAAACCCTAGACTCAAGATTAAAGAAAAGTAGAGTCAAATGACATACAATTCATGTTGAAAAAGTGGGAGTAGTTGATAATCTTGAAAATTAATGCCTTGAATTAGATCTTGAAAGGGTGTAATTGAATTTTGGGTTGTGAAGTTTGGTTTTGACAGCAATGGCAGAAGTTGGGAAAGTTTAAAAATGAATAATGTGGGAAAAGAGGAATGAAATAAGGATTGTATCAGATACACGGTACCATTAAATTTAATGATGCCGTGCCACTTTAGTGGTGCCGTGATCTGCTGGGATGAATTTTTGACCCATTTTGATTTTTGACGAATAATTCTCGCTGATTTAGTGAGACTTTTTGACACGAGGAAAGAATTTATACCTAATAAATTTTTTTGACGAGAAGACCTAGACTAGACGAAAAGAGATGACTTTAATATTTCCAGTGAAATATTCAAGTAGTCATACGAGGGATGTGAAGGATGAATCAATATTTCCAGTGAAATATTTAAAGAGTCATGAGACGAGACATAAGAGATGACTTCATATTTTCCAGTGAAATATTCAAATAGTCATAAGAGGGGTACGTGGGATGACTTTAATATTTCCAGTGAAATATTTAGATAGTCATAAGATTTATGGAATATGTTCCATCATTCCTAGACCTAGACGAAGATAGTTGAAGGATTCTCGTTTGAGAGGTTTGGTCAAGATGTCGGTGATATTGTCTTGAGAGGGAACTTTCTCAATAGAAATGTTTCCTTTTTGGACGTTATCGCGAAGGAAGTGGTGACGAATTTTGATGTGTTTAGTACGAGAGTGTTGAACGGGGTTTTTGCTCAAGTCAATAGCACCTTTGTTATCGCACATAATAGGGATGTCGTTGAGATGGATTTCATAGTCAATAAGATCTTGTTTAATCCATAGTGCTTATTGACATGCTTTTCCGGCGCTTACGTATTCGGCTTCGATTGTGGAGATAGCAAGAGCTGTTTGTTTCTTGGAGAACCAAGAAGTTAGACAACAACCCAAGAAGGTACAAACGCCACTCGTACTTTTTCAATCCACATAATTTCCCGCATGATCAGAGTCAGCATAGATGATAGTTTTTACATCGGTCCCCTTGGGATAGAATAATCCCAAGTCAATAGTGCCTTTAATGTATCGGAAGATACGCTTAACCGCTTCAAGGTGAGAGGTTTTGGGATCCTCTTGGAAGCGAGCACAAAGGCAGACACTAAACATGATATCGGGCCGACTTGCCGTGAGGTATAATAAACTTCCTATCATACCTCTATACTTAGTGCTATCCACGGACTCACCTTCTTCATCTTTCGTGAGTTTCATTTTCGTGGACATGGGAGTTTTCATGGGCTTAGACTCTTCTAAACTAAATTTCTTAAGCATCTCCTTAATATACTTAGATTGATTAAAGAAGATACCATCTTCCATTTGTTTTATTTGTATACCAAGGAAGAAATTTAATTCGCCCATCATGCTCATCTCAAACTTGTCACGCATGATCTTTGAAAAATCATCGCACAGTTCTGGACAAGTTGAGCCGAATATAATGTCGTCAACATATATTTAAACAATGATGAGATGTAAATTACGTTTCTTCATGAAAAGTGTGTTGTCAACCATTCCCATGGTATATTCATGTTGAATCAAGAATGATTTTAGTCTATCGTACCAAGCTTTAGGAGCTTGTTTGAGACCATAGAGTGCTTTCTTGATTTTATAAACATGATTCAGTTTTTCAAAATCAACGAATCTCGGAGGTTGTGCAACGTATACCTCCTCATTGATATAACCATTTAGGAATGCACATTTCACGTCCATTTGGTATAATTTAAAGTCTAAGGTGCAAGCATAGGCAAGGAGTATCCTAATAGACTCTAATCTAGCTACGGGTGCATAAGTTTCATCATAATCTATGCCTTCTTGTTGGTTATAGCCTTGTGCTACCAACCTTGCTTTATTCCTAGTTACGATGCCATTTGTGTCGAGTTTGTTTTAAAACACCCACTTAGTTCCTATGATGGTTTGATTCTTAGGTGGAGGTACTAGATCCCAAACTTGGTTTGCGGTGAATTGATTTAACTCTTCTTACATGGCAACTACCCAGCTTTCATCCTTAATCGCTTCACCAACATTCTTAGGTTCTACAGTCGATATAAAACAAAAGAAATTACTTTTGTTTTGTGCTTGTGACCTAAGGGTTCTTTGGTTTAGGTTTCCTATGACATTTTCAATTGGATGGTTCTTGGATTCCTTAATGTTGACAACTTCGTCAACTTTAACTATTTCATCCTCAATGTCATTTTTTAAGGTTTTCTTGCCATTGACCTTAATGGCTTCTTCCTCATCTAAGTCATCATCCACCAAGGGTGATGTCTTAGTTGGTGGAGGACTTTCATCGAATGTCACGTTGAGTGATTCTTCGACTTTCATTGTTTCCTTGTTTAAGACAACATAGGCTTTACTATTTTAGGAGTAACCTAGGAAAACACCTTCGTAAGACTTTGGGTCAAACTTGGTGAGGTAGTCTTTAGTGTTTAGTATGAAGCACTTGCTACCAAACACTCTAAAGTAATCTAGAGTAGGTTTTCTACCTTTCAAGATTTCGTATGGTGTTTTTCCTAAGATAAGTCTAATTAGAATCCTATTAAGTATGTAAGTTGATGTGTCTACTGCATTACACCAAAACTTTTGCGTAATTGATTGTTCATTCAACATCGTTCTACTCATCTCTTGTAGAGTACGATTTTTTCGCTCAACTACCCCATTTGATTGTGGAGTGCGTGGAGCCAATAAATTGTGTGTAATACCATTAGCATCACAATATACTCCAAACTGCACTTCATTATCAAATTCCCGACCATGATCCGTCCTAATTGAGACTATTGTATACCCTAGTTGATTTTGGACCTTTTAACTAAAGATTTTGAATTCCTCGAAAGCTTGTGTTTTATTATTGAGAAATCTAGTCCAAGTATACCTAGAGTAGTCATCAACTATTACTAAGGTGTAGTAATTTCCTCCGTAGCTCTGTACGGCGGATGGACCGAATAAGTCCATGTGAAGGAGTTCTAGGCATCTAGAGGTCGAGACCATATTCTTAGCTTTGTGACTAGAATGAGCTTGTTTTCCAACTTTACAAGCGTCACAAAAGTGTTTATCAAACTTAATCTTAGGTAGGTTTCTAACTAGTTCCTTAGACGCCAATGATTGTATTAAACGCATATTGGCGTGACCTAGTCTCCTATGCCATAGAGTGGAATTATCATCTATGGTTGCTAGGCAAATCTTATCCTGAGGCTTATTTCCTATTTTCATGACAAATAAGCCATTCTTCCTACCTCCTTTGCCTATGGTCTTACCATTCTTAGTGATCTCACTGCCCTCTTCAGAAAATATAACTCTGCACTTATTGTCTACCATTTGACTAATGCTAAGCAAGTTAAATCCTAAGTTATCTACATGCTCAACATTTCTAATAGTGAGGGAGTTTTGAGTAATCATACCTTTGCCTATGATGTTGCCCTTAAGTTTGCTACCGAAAGTGACATTACCTCTGTTGTAAGCCTTGTATGATGAGAATAGACTTCGGTTACCCGTCATATGATTAGTGCATCCACTATCCTTGACTCATTCATCGGGCTCCAAGTCGATTCCCAAGCATATCTATTGAACAAGACAAAGATTCAAACATTTGGTCCCCAATATCTCATGGGTCCAAAGTTGTTAGTATTAAACATCCCATGCATAAGTTGCATTTGGTTAGGATGTTGGAACGGAGGACAAATTTCCCATGGTAAGTAACTTTATAGTTGACGGTTATTCCAAGTTACGGGATAGTTACTTGGATAATTTTGTCTCCTAAAGTTACTTCTCGGTTGGAGAGTTCTTGACCGAGGTTTAGTAACATTTTTTCTTCTAGGTGGAGAAGTCTTTGATCTAGTATCGGGTTTTACAAAACCAAGCCCGGGTGTTGACAAAGGTTTCTAAAAACTTTTGACTTCCTTTTTACTAGCAATAGGTACTTTGACATTATTAACTACTATGTGACTCGGTTTAGGTCTTAAGTTATTTTTTTAAATCGACCCTGTTCTGACTTTAGTACCAGACGGTACCATGGTACCACTAATTTTAGTGGTGCCGTCTGTACCTTTAGTGGTACCATACTCTGCTATTTCAAATTCTCCAGACTTTACAAATTTTACTTGTTTAGTATCACTTGTAGAAGCTTTGTTTGGGTTAAATCCTAAGCCCGCTCCCGCATGTTCACTATACCTAACGTTTTCAAGCATATCATTAAGTGTCTTTGTTCCTTTTTCAAACTTAATGATCCTTAAAGCGTTTTCTTTGAGGTTTTCATTTTCTACCCGAAGACACATGCATGAACTACATCCAATAGCTATTTCTTTATTTTTCTCAAGTCTTTTTACTTGATCTTTTAGTTCTAAAATTTGCACTTCGAGTTCATGCAATGTTCCTTTTAGTGTTTTGTTTCTACTTAAGATTTATAACTTACTTCACATAGTTTATTATATTCATCATATAGTCTATTATCATCTACTGACGAATTATCATCACTATAATAAGAAGAGTCAAAATGTACCTCATTTGAAGCTTGAGCCATTAGACATGTTTCGTCATTAGACTTCTTCTCTTCTTCCTCACCGCTATCACTCCAAGAGCCTCCTACGAAAGCTCTTTGGTTGTTGGTTCTCAGTGGTTTAAGACATTCTCTTATGAGATGATTGGGATCTCAGCATCTAAAACATTTCCTATCATTCTTTCCTTTCTTCTCATCTCGTTTCTTTTATGACGACTTCTTCTCATCACGAGGTTGTCTAACGAACCTACCTCTTCTCCTAAAGAACTTCTTAAAGTCTCTAATGGCCAGTGCATATTCTTCATCCTCACTATCAGAATCCAAACTTTCCTCATCACTAGACTCCTTTTTGGCATTCAATGCCAGAGATCTAACTCTCTCGCTTTTGCCTTTGACTATGTCGGAGTCTTTCTTAATTATCATTTCATGAACCTTCAAGTTTCCTATTAGTTCATCAAGTGATAATGTTGCCAAGTTCTTTGACTCTTCAATGGCGGTGACCTTTGCTCTCAATTTGGGATGTAGAGCTCTAAGAAACTTCCTAACATAGTTCTTTCTAGAATAACCTTCATCAAGAGCTTTAAGACTAGTAATAATAGTATTAAATCTAGCAAAAGCATTATCAACAGATTCATCTTCCGGAATGGAAAATTGTTCATATTGTTGCACAAGAAGATCTATCTCGTTCTCTTTGACTTGATTATTACCTTGGTGAGTGACTAACAAAGTTTTCAAAATTTCTTTTGCAGTATTACACATAAAAATTCTTTCAAATTTCTTTTTCGGCAAAGCATTATAAATCATCATTTTAGCCTCATCATTTTTGGCTAATTTTCTTTTAAGGTTATCATTTTGTTTATTATAAGGAACTATTTCATCCCTTTTAGTTTCCGGATTCTTTTCAATCGGTTGAAAATCACCCTCGGTAATAATATGCCAAAGATCAATGTCTTTTGATTTCACATACGTTTCGAATCTTGTTTTCCAATATATAGAACAATCAGTTTCAAAAAGTGGTGGTCTTTGCATAGATTGCCCTTCTTGATATTTGTCGAAATCCATTGATTGATTCAAGTTTTAAATTATATTTATTTTAAAATCTTGCCTGACCTGGCACTGGTACCAATTTTGGAAAACTAGAAGGGGGGTTGAATAGTTTTACCGGTTTTTAATTGGTTTTAAAACTTTACTTGTGAAAAACTTTGATTCGACTCTTTCGTAAAATCAATCAACACCAATATGAACACTAAACAATACTAACTAATATAAACAATAAATATAAAGAAATGAGATGGAAAGATCAAACCGGGACAAAGAGATTTATAGTGGTTCAGTCACGAAGCTCTTCTTCGCCCTACTCCACTCCCTGAGTACCACACTCGAGAGTTCTAAGCACTATGTCAACAAAGCTCCCTTCAGGTGGAGAAAACTGTACAACGTCGCTTATCCTTATTTCCGACACTAAGCTAAATGTCGAGTACTAATCTTAGCTAGTACCAATCTACCACGATCCATACGATCCTTACTACTTTACACAATCAACACACTTGACTCGATCTACCCGATCTACCCTTGATCCACTTGATCAACACACAAGCCCACAAGCTACAAGAGATCTCCATGATCTCAACAAGATCACAATGATCTACTCTCACTTGACTCGATCTACCCGATCTACCCTTGATCTACTTGATCAACTCACAAGCTCACACTCTACAAGAGATCTCTAAGATCTTGACAAGATCACAACGATCTATTCTCACAAACTACTCAAAAGAAAATCAACTTGATGTATGCTAGGATACAACAAGTATGTAACAAGTGTTACAAGTGCACTAACTATAACTACAACACTTTGTATCTTCTTTGATACCTTGTGTTCCTCTCTTGCACTAGTATAGGAATGAATGTGATCACTTGGTTGGATGATTGGATCACTCTTTAAACAAAAGAAAACTAAACTAAATGATCAAGAAGAAAAGAAGTATTAAGAGTTTTGAACTCAGAAAGTTGTGTGTGAAAAAGGATGCACAAAAACTGTGAAGAGGGCTGGTATTTATAGGCAGAAGAAATCTGACCATTATAAGGACACGGTACCACTAAATGTCACACGGTACCACTAAATTTAGTGGTACCATGGTACCGTGCCAGACAAGGACTCTCCAATTTTTGTTTTTAGTGGTGAAAGTTTAATTGAGAAAGTTTGGAGCTGATTTTTTTGGGGGGGGGGGGGGGGGGGGGGAATAGCTGTTATGATTTTTTAACTTATTTTTCCAATAAAACATTTCTTTATAATTTAACTTGTAAGGTATATTTTTGAAAAAATGTTTTGTCACATTAAAAATGTGAAGTTTGAAACACAAATTCACTTCTTTGATCATTAGTCAAGTTGTAAATTTGTTTGTTCATACCTAGAGTGATATACGTAGAAACGGGATATTTCGACTAAAAACTTGTTTACGTTAATTTTAACGTAAAGTGTTTTCACATTTTCTTATCATCAAAACGTGAAGTTATCGAAAGATATAAATAGCGTTTTTAGTACATTATTTGCATCAACACCCCACTTGTTAACACCTTCTCCGTTGGCTTTGTCTTCCAATGGTGATTCTGCCATTTTAATCTTCATCATAATGGGCATTTGTGTGCATTGGCCAGCATTTGGCGCCATTAGTTAAAATCCGTGTTTGCATTGGTATCGGTTTCTTGTTCTTGTTCTGCAAGTTGTTCAAACAATAATCAGTATATCATTCAGTTGGAATACAAAGTAATTGTTTTCATCTCCCCTTATCATTATATCCTTTTTCGACAATTCTGGTGCACTATACGCACGAGTCCCAACTGCGATTTTGGGCGAGAATGTAACACCGAAGACTGATTCATATATGTGTTCCATAGCGAATATTGTTGGACCTGTTATGTAACACCCCAACCCGACAAGGGTCAAAATTCCACATTATGGTGTCAATCAGAATATACAAACGCAAGCGAAAGACTTATAAACATAATAATTAGAAAGGTATTCTAAGATAACAATAAAATACTAACTCTAAACATGATGAGTCCCAAAACTGAAATACAAATCCAAACTAAATCTAACTGAAGCTAAATCCAAGTCTAATCCAGAAGCAAAAGGCATCTATCAACAGGGTAGTCCAATAAGAGCTCCTATGCACTCTTCACTCAATCCCAGCTTCCAAACTAAAACCTGCCGCAAGAAAAGAAATGCGACTGAGCTTAAAAAGCCCAGTGAACAGATATATATAACAAACGAATAATCAAAACATATATAAGTATAGGGAAAAGGAAACATAAGCTCCTACTGAAACGAATATCATCTGTCAAAGAATGAGAGATCAAAGATCAACTGAACAAATACCATAAGTCAAATGACTCAAATAAAGTGAGAGATCAAGAGACACTACGGATCAGATAATCATAAGGAATCAAACGAATCATATAGGAATGCCCACGAGCTCAAAACAAATGTCTAAACATGATACATGAATAGACCACATATACATATTCGTCTAATCATAAGTGCACAAGGAGGGGAGACCTCTCAAGTACCAAATGGAGTAGCTAGCTCCCAGAAGTGAGGGGGTGCAAGGCACGCACAACCCAATCACTAACAAAATGAAAAAAGTACCTAGGATGCATCCATACACCCCCCCCTATAAAACAAATCATATATATATATATATATATATATATATATATATACACCTGTTCTAGACAAGTATACACACATATCATAATGGCCAAGTGATCGCATATCATATCATATCAAATGGGGACGCCGTGGACTAATCACACCACCACAGATAGTGTCATGCCATTGGTGCCATCAATGACATGGCCACGGTACCTCCATGGCTAGTTAAATAGCTCGGGCAACAGAACAGAACAAATCATATCATATCATATCAAGTCATCATATCATATCCAAACAGAACGTATCAAACTGAACATAATCATATCATAGCAAATGCATAGCAAACGAATAGCAAACGGAAATCAAATCAAAGGATCTTATCAAAAATGGAAATCATAGTAAATGGAACATATCAAACGGAATCATATCAACGAATCATATCAAATGGATCATAACAGAGGAATCATAGCAAAGGATCATATCAAGTGAAACAAAGTCAAAGATCGGGAAGTCATAAGAAACCTTTACAGAGAAAAGTTATAATATTTGTACCTCAAACCGCAAAAAGAAACCATAACAGAAAACACAAAGATCGGAAATTACTCCTTCTTCAGCGAATCTACACGAATTAGTGATCGTCTTATTATTTAAGAACAATTTCATAAGTTATTACTGATTCATCACTTGTTGTTGAGCAGATTAACATATTAGGGTTTCTTTCTATTATAAGAAATTTTTCATTTTTAGTAACTTTCCATAATTAGTAAGTTTCCAGATTTAATAAGTTTTCAAAATTAGTAACTTTCCTAACTTCGGGTCACAATTCATAATTAACCCACTTAGGGTTTCATTATCGAAATTAGGTTAACATATGACCCAATATATCATGATTATCACTTTAGTACCTTTTAGAGTTCAAACACATCAATCGATATGAATTTGCAAGACCTTTAGTCCCTTAATAAATTTCTGATTTTAGTATACTTTAACCTTCACTTAACGAATTTCTAATCATACCAAGACTCCAATCCAGAAGCTACAATAATTTACACATGTACCTATATGTCTTATGAACTTACATGAATTTTTCCAGAATTTATTACCAAGTTCCAACACCATTTCAAATATTGTTTATCCAAACATGCCCAGAAAGTGAACTACAGGTACACCCCGAAAGTTTACACTTATTAGACCCATTTGAATAATTCAGAAAAATCCAGAAAAATTACAGGAAGTCTCACATAACATATAAATCACCCCTGAAAAAGGAGAGCTCCTAAACACTTGTGATTTGGAAAGGAAAAATCAAAAACTTCGAAGGATTTTATGTTCCCAAAACTCATATTTGACACGTGATCCTATAAAATTCAAAAACATGATCAATACCACTCCAATTCATTCCAAACCAATTGGAAAACTTAAATGAGACATTAAACGAAGTTTTCATGCAAAAATACAAAATTAAATCCTTATTGAACTCGAGCTATAACGCACACAAATTCAACTTTTCAAAACTGTCCAATTTCGAAATCCGTTTTAGACCATTGTATGACATGTTTACTGTTGGGAATTAAATGTTCTGAAGATTAGTACTGCTGAGAAGAATAATCTAACAGTACTAACTGCTAGTGTATATCTGAAGACTTCTCAAGTTATAACTAACAGTACTAACTGAAGTTAGTACTGCTAGTGCAAACAAAGGTACTGCTGATTCCTACTACTGGATGGATAAGTGTCGCGTATACTACTGCTGGTTGAATAAGTATAAAAAGATATTTGTATATAAAAGTCAAGTATATACGGTAGATAATATCTTTGATTTGTAGTCAGTCAATCAAGTTGTAAACATAGATACATGTTGTATCTTAGCTACTGACACACTCAACATAAGCAAGCAAGTAGTTCGACAAGACTTGACAATATTGTAAAAGATCTTCTTTGGACTATAAAAAGAAGATCTTAGCATACAGATAAGCACTTGATGCATAAACTCAAAATTACATATCTGTCAAGAACAAAGAACATAACTTATCATAGAAATCATAAGTCATAGAAACATATAGATTCAAGGTTCTTGTAACCCTAGTGATAGTGAAGATCACTCGTATTATTTTCAATAATATTGAATCGTTTGGTATTAAACTTTCATTGTTCATTGTTCATTACACAAGCATCACTGTTCCATTTCCAATAACAAATAACCTTCTAAGTGTGGTTAAGTAGATTTCGCATACTTAATCATATTAACTCAAAGTATCACATACACAAGTTACAAAGGACTAACATCCCTAAAGTGTATCGATTCCCCTCGCAATTGGTATCAAATCAAGGCTGATATATTTGATTTAGAAGAAGAAGAAGAAATGGACGTGGAGAATACTCAGGCTACAAATATTGCTGCAAAGTTACCTATGCTCAAACAGAATGAGTTTGAGCTGTGGAGGTTAAGGATTGAGCAATACTTCATGGTTTAAGATTATGCTCTCTGGGATATCATTCTGTATGGTGATTCTTTTACACTAAGTTATACAGATGTTATTCTTGAAGGCAAAACAGTTCAGAAGATAAATACTGGACCAACTACCAATGAAGAAAGGATACAGAAGAGGAATGATCAAAAGGCAAGAAATTTGCTACTTATGACCATTCCTGGTGAACAGATGCTATCTTTTAGCAAGTATCCTGATGCAAAAACTCTTTTTGAAGAGATTTGTGCATGGTTTGGTGGTAATGAAACTACCAAGAAAACTCAGAAGACATTGCTGAAACAACAATTTGAAAATTTTAGTTCAAACAACAATGAATCTCTTGATAAGCTGTTCTCAAGATTACACAAGCTTGTCAGTCAGTTAGCTGTGTTGGGAGTTGAGATAGCCAAGGAAGATCTCAACATGAAGTTTTTAAGAAGTCTACCTGATGAATTCCATACTCATGTGGTTGTCTGGATGAATAAGCCAGACATTGAAACCATGAAACTCAATGATTTGTACAACAATTTCAAAATTGTTGAACAAAGTCTGAAGAAGTCTGGAAACTACAGTACTAGTTCTGGGAATGTGGCACTTTTGTCATCTCCCAATTTTAGTAAGTTAGAAGAGGTAGATGAAGATGAAGGTGGTTCTACTGCTAGTTCACTAAAGAATGTTGCTGGACTTGGAGATTCAACATTCTATGCATTTGTTACCAGTCAAACTAGTGGTTCTCTTCTAACTCATGAAGACCTTGATCAGGTGAATGATGATGACTTAGAAGAGATGGATATAAAGTGGCAAGTTGCCTTACTTAGCATGAGGGCTAAGAAGTTTTGGCACAAAACTGGAAAGCAGATTACCATTAATGGTAATGAAACTGCTGGGTTTGATAAGATGAAAGTAGAGTGTTTCAATTGTCACAAGTTTGGACACTTTGCAAGAGAGTGCAGAAAGCCAAAAAGGCAAGATAATAGGACCACTTGGTATAACCAAGATAGAAAGAAAGAAGTCACTGTGGAAGAGCCAAAGGCTATGCTAGCCATTGATGGTGTTAGCTATGATTGGAGCTTCATGGCTGATGAAGAGGAAGCACAAAAAGAAGCTGCAATGGTGGCAACTGAGACTGCATTGATGGCATTTTCTGATTCAGAGGTAAATTCTATAATCAAGTGTACTGAATCCTGCTCTGCTCTTAAAGCTTATGAAAAACTTAAAAAGGAATTTGATAATCAACTAGAAGAGCTATATAAAACAATTGCTAATTTAGCTAATCATAAAAGAGGTCTAGTTGTTCATGAAAAACAAATCTTGCATTATAGAGGAAATGAATCTAGGTTTAGTGATGACATAGCTGCACAAAAAAGAAACTTAGAGTTCAAAGAAGAGTGCATTAATGTGCTGAATGAATCTCTAGTAAAGCACAAAAAGGCAAATGAAAATGTTAAGATAATAGTAGATACACTAGCTTATGCTTCAGATGGAATCATTAAGATTTGGGATGCTCAAGTTGTTAATAAAGCTAAGTCTGGTATAGGTTACAAATCTGTTCCTCCACCATTCAGAGGTGTTCCCTCACCTCCAGGTATTGACCTAGCTCACACAGGTTTAGCTAAGTTTCAAGAACCAAAAATGGAATATGGTTCTAAGTCTACTGAAATTCCTAAGGTAGAAGAAGTAAGTGAGAGTTTAAGTAAAACTTCACTTTCTGAGGACAAGGAGTCCTCTGATAGGAAATCAGATATTGTAGTCATTGAGGACTGGAAATCTGATGATGAAGAAGAAGAACAGGTTATGTCTAAACCTGAAGTGGTTAATAAAGCAGGAACAAGTGTTCCTAAGATAGTCAAATATGATACTCATAGTCCTAAAATCAATGTTAAACATGTTAGGCAACCAGTTAGGTATTGTGAGCAATACAGAACAACAAACAAGCCTAAAGGCAACCAAAGGAATTGGAATGGCCTTAAGTCTCACCAACTAGGTGATGACTTTGACTTCTATAACAAAGCTTGTTTCATATGTGGAGAATTTGATCATCTTGCAGCTTTCTGCAACCAAAGGGTATCTGGGTATACACACAATATGGTGAAACTAAAAAGGCAAACTCCTAAAAGTCACTCTAATAATTCTAGAACAATACCCAAAGCAGTTTCATTAAATTCTGGACCAAAAGCAGTTCCTACTGCTTGACCAAAAGTTCATACTGCTAGACAAGCAGTTTCTACTGCCAGACCTTTTTACTCTGTTTACCCAAAACCAGCAGTTCAAAAAGCAAAAATAACTTTCAAATATGCATCTAAAACTGCTCAAAGGCCTTTTCTAACAAAAGCAGTGGTCCAAAAATAAATTTGGGAAGTGAAGGGTACAACTACAAAGCCAGCAGTTTCTACTGCTAGGCAAGTAGTTCATACTGCTGCTTGGGAAAAGAGGGCAAATGTTGTTAAGGCCTCAGCATGTTGGGTTTGGAGACAAATTAAACCCAATGGTGCATCAACCATTCTTAATAGATTAAATTACATTGATGCACGAGGCAGATCCAAGTCAGTAATGGCTTGGGTCCCCAAAGGAAACTGATATTCCTCATTTCTGTGCAGGAACATTCAACTGATAAACAAGAGGATCAAGGATACTCAGATAGTGGATGTTCAAGGCACATGACTGGCAACATGTCTTATCTCTCATATTTTCAATCAATAAATGGAGGATATGTTAGCTTTGGAGGAGGTATTGGTGGAAAATTTTCCGGTAAAGGTACCATTAAAACTGGAAATTTAGATTTTGAAGATGTGTACTATGTGCAAGAGCTTCAGTATAATCTTTTTAGTATCTCACAAATGTGTGACAAAAAGAATAAAGTTCTTTTTACTGAAACTGAATGTCTTGTACTTTCTTCTGATTTTAAGATGCCTGATGAAAGTCAAGTACTTCTTAAAATTCCAAGAAAGGGCAACATGTACAGTGTTGATATGAAGAACATTGTTCCTAAAGAGGCACTTACTTGTTTAGTTGCAAAGGCCACATTGGATGAATCTATGAAATGACATAGAAGGCTTGGTCACATTAATTTCAAAACCTTAAATAAAATTGTTAAGAATGGTTTGCTAAGAGGTTTACCTCAAAAATGATTTGTAAATGACCAAACATGCATTGCTTGTCTTAAAGTCAAACAACACAAAGCCACTTGTAAGCCCAAAATTTTTAACTCTATTGATCAATCATTGTTTATGCTGCATATGGATTTATTTGGACCTACTTCTGTTAGTAGTACAATGCATAAAAGATATTGTCTAGTTATTACTGATGACTATAGTAGATTTACATGGGTTTTCTTTTTAGGTTCTAAGGATGAGACTTCTAGCATCCTTAAGACATTCATTACACAGATAGAAAACCTAGTAGACAAGAAAGTAAAAGTCATTAGATGTGATAATGGGACAGAGTTTAAGAATAGAGTTATGGATGATTTCTACAAAGAAAAAGGTATTAGGAGAGAATTTAGTGTTGCAAGAACTCCTCAGCAGAATGGAGTAGCTGAGAGGAGAAATAGAACACTCATAGAAGCTGCTAGAACCTTGTTAGCCGACTCTAAGTTGCCTATCAATTTTTGGGCTGAAGCGGTTAATATTGCTTGCTATGTCCAGAATAGGGTTTTGGTTGTCAAATCTCACAATAAGACATCATATGAACTTTTTAGAGGTAGAACTCCTTCAATAAGATTTCTTAGACCTTTTGGATGTCATGTGACAATTCTGAATACCTTAGACCATCTAGGAAAGTTTGATGGTAAAGCAGATGAAGGATTCTTAGTTGGATATTCTCTTAATAGCAAAGCTTTTAGAGTATACAACTCAAGAACTAGGAGAGTAGAGGAAAACCTGCATGTGGAATTTTTAGAGAACAAATCCAATGTAGCAGGTCAAGGTCCTAATTGGCTATTTGATCTTGAGACTCTAACCCATTCTTTGAATTATGTGCCTGTTGTTGCAGAATCTAATGAATTTTCAGGTTCAGAAACACATGATGCAACATATGAGGCAAGGTTAGAAAAAGAGAAAGATCAAGATTATGTATGGATGCCAATATGGACTAGTACAAGTGTGGATTCAACTTCAACAAATGATGAACCTTCTACTGATAAAGCTAAAGAAGGGATTGAAGATGAAAACAAGGAAGATGAACAAGGAGAACAAGTCAGCAGTACAATCATTATTCCTACTATTGAGCCAAAAGTTTATACTGCTGAGACAGAGCAAGATACTGCCAGGCAAACAGTTCATACTGCTAGGCCAAATGTTTCTACTACTGGCCCATCAGTCTCAACTGAAGAAGATTTCTCAGAAGATGAGGTAGATTTCAATAATCTTCCACCTAACTATCATGTTCCTACAACACCACACACAAGGATTCACAAAGTCTACTCCCTGGACAATGTGATTGGAGATGAACAATCAGGGGTGAAGACAAGGCAACAACTGATGTCTTCAGACCAACAAGGGCTTCTTGATGCCCTTTATGCTTCAAAGCAGCATGAGTTTGCAAACTCTTGCTTGTTTGTATGTTTTCTATCACAAGCAGAACCAAAGAATGTTCTTAAAGCCCTAGATGATTCAAGCTGGGTAGAAGCTATAAAAGAAGAGCTTCTTCAGTTCAAGATTCAGAAGGTATGGGTGCTAGTTGATTTACCCAAGGGTGTAAGAATAATTGGCACTAGATAGGTTTTCAGAAATAAAAGGGATGAAAGGGGCATAGTGATTAGGAATAAGGCTATATTAGTAGCCCAAGGGTACACACAAGAAGAAGGGATAGACTATGAAGAGGTTTTTGCTCCAGTAGCAAGGATTGAAGCTATTACGTTATTTTTTGCTTATGCTTCATTTATGGGATTCACAATTTATCAAATGGATGTCAAGAGTGCATTTTTATATGGTACTATTGAAGAGGTGGTATATGTCTCACAACCTCCAGGGTTTACTGACCCAGACCATCCAGACATGGTGTACAAGGTAGTTAAGGCTCTTTATGGTCTTCAGCAGGGTCTAAGGGCATGGTATGAAACACTAGCTTCCTACTTAATAGAAAATGGATTTCAAAGAGGCAAGATTGATCAGATATTATTCATCAAGAAGCACAAGAGTGATCTTTTGCTAGTTCAGGTGTATGTGGATGATATCATCTTTGGATCTACAAGGAAGGAGATGTGTTTAGAGTTTGAGAAGCTTATGCATGATAAGTTTCAGATGAGTTCCATGGGGGAACTTACATTCTTTTTGGGTTTGCAAGTTAAGCAATCATGTGAAGGCATATTTATTAGTCAAGATAAGTATGTTGCAGAGATTCTAAGGAAATTCAAATTTGCTGATTCAAAAGTGGCAAGCACACCAATGGACTCTGAGAAGCCACTTCTTAAAGATTTAGATGGAGAAAATGTAGATGTATACACATACAGATTTATGATAGGCTCTTTGATGTATCTCACATCATCAAGACCTGATATCATGTTCTCTGTTTGTGCTTGTGCAAGATTTCAAGTAACTCCAAAGGTTTCTCATTTAACAGCTGTCAAGAGGATTTTTAGATATCTCAAGGGTCAACCTAGGTTGGGTCTATGGTATTCTAGTGAATCACCTTTTGACTTGGTAGCATTTTCAGATAGTGATTATGCAGGTGCAAGCTTGGACAGAAAGTCAACAACTGGAGGATGTCAATTCCTTGGGTGTAGACTTATCTCATGGCAGTGTAAGAAGCAAACAATTGTGGCTACTTCAACAACTGAAGCTGAATATGTAGCTGCTGCAAGTTGCTGTGGTCAAGTCCTATGGCTTCAAAACCAACTTCTTGACTATGGGTACAATTTCTTAAACACTGTCATACATATTGATAATAGTAGTACAATTTGCATAATTAAAAACCCAGTACAACATTCTAAAACAAAACACATTGAAATTAGACATCATTTTATTAGAGACTGCAATGAGAAAAAGTTGATTCAAGTTCTTAAAATTGATTCTGATCACAACTTTGCATATCTTCTTACAAAAGCTTTTGATGTTGGAAGGTTTCAGTACTTGGTAGCAAGTATTGGAATGCTTAATCCTCAATGATTTTAAACTCTGTGTTTTTGTATATAAATTTTTGTTTGTACTGCTAGATTTGTAAGTTGATACTGTTATTGAAAAGTTTGTACTGCTAGTACAAATTTTGTTTGTTAAGTTCATACTGTTAGTCATATATTGATACTACTATAAGACAAATGCTTTGCATTTTGTTTCTTGGTTTTGGACTAACAATTTCAGGTATGAACATTGAGCACAAAGGAAGTTTCAAGTGAAATGGAAGCAGCAAAATGATTATACTAGTTGCTGACACAATAGGTTCATGATGGACTGAATTTGGGAATTCATTAACAAAGGTTTACACCTAAGTTAATTGATTCTTTAAAACTTTTTTCTTGAAACCTGATTATGATGTTTCACATTGACTAGATAGTAATTGACACAACTTACTTTCTATCATTTTATACTTTAATTAGTATAATGAGCAAGTCTAAGGACATCTGATAGAAAGAACAGCGAACAAATGTGCATCTAACACTTGTGTTAGAAGACACAATTGTCACGAGCTGGAAACCCTGTCAAGAAAGCCCTTTGAATGGGTTTATCTTTACACAGGCAGTTATTTATAACTGAAAACATTGGTTCTCACACAACCAGATGTTAATTTTAACCGAATTCTAGATTAAGTGTCTGTTACACACTTAATCCCTTCAAAATGGTTGAGAGCAGTATGATTTTTCAATAATAAAATCATATTCATACTGCTAAGTCAAAAGTTTCTTCAAAAGAATTTTCAAAGTGGCTCAGAAAAACCATCAAATGATGAACCATGAGTCAATCCCCCATGAATCACCTCTCATAGGAGTTAACACACCTGGAAGTGATGAGGGTAGCAAATAAACTCTTAAGGAATTGATGGCTACATGTACAACATTGTCTGAAAACATGTTCTAATTGGTAGATCATATGATGGTGAGAGATCTTCCAAACAGGGGAGGAAATGATAAATCTCATGGGAGGAAATATTTTGATACATGGTGAGAGATCTTCCAATCTCAGGGGAGGAAGATTAAACAATCAGGGAAGAAAAGATTGTGGTTGTGTATGCTCAGAATCAGGGGAGGAAACTCAAATTGATCAAGTTAAAGAAAAGACAAGAGCATACAAGATGAAGATGTCAGCTTTTTGAGAAGCTAACATGTCTTATTATTCAGCCAATAATAAGAACAAGCATTCAGTTGATGAATGCTGGGAATAATCTTTTTCAGTTGATGGAAACTGGGAATAAACTCTTCAAATGAAGAAAGTTCAAATGAAAATTCTGGAGTATTATAAATATTCAGAAGGGATGAAGCATTCAAATGGAGAAAGTTCTATCTAGGTTCTTTCAGTTTCAATTTTAGTTCACTATGTTTGTTCATCACTTGCAAAGGCATGCTGGAAGAAGATTTGACTTCTTGGAACAAGTATCCAAGATACACAGCATCATTGCCTCTTATAATTCCTCCATCCAAGGAAATTGCACCATCTTTTATTCAAGGTATTGATTGTGTTCAAGACAAAGAAAGATGATGTTATTACTGAAAGAGATTCACAGAAAGCAGATGAGTTAGACAGAAAGATATTTAATCTTGAAGAACAAAGGAAAGCTCAGATCAAGAGTCTGACTATGAAGTGTTTGAAAGAGTCTCACAATCAGAATTTAATTCAGAAGAAACATGTTGATTTGGGATAAATCACAAGTTTAGAGGAGGATTGTTGGGAATTAAATGTTCTGAAGATTAGTACTACTGAGAAGAATACTCTAACAGTGCTAACTGCTAGTGTATATCTGAAGACTTCTCAAGTTATAACTAACAGTACTAACTGAAGTTAATACTGCTAGTACAAACAAAGGTACTGTTGATTCCTACTGCTGGATGGATAAGTGTCGCGTATACTACTGCTGGTTGAATAAGTATAAAAAGATATTTGTATATAAAAGTCAAGTATATACGGTAGATAATATCTTTGATTTGTAGTCAGTCAATCAAGTTGTAAACATAGATACATGTTGTATCTTAGCTACTGACACACTCAACATAAGCAAGCAAATAGTTCAACAAGACTTGACAATATTGTAAAAGATCTTCTTTGGACTATAAAAAGAAGATATTAGCTTAGAGATAAGCACTTGATGCATGAACTCAAAATTACATATCTGTCAAGAACAAAGAACATAACTTATTGTTGGGAACATGTTTTGTAATATTTCAAGTATTGATCATTTGTATTAGGTTGCTTAGGCCTTTAGGTTTGTTATTAGGCCCAGCCCGTGTAGAAGGCCCATGGGCTGTGTCGTTTTATCATTTATTATGGTTTATTATGTATTATGTTAAGTAAGTAGGGCTAGTAGCCCAACCTCATGTAAAACTATAAATACCCCTCCCATCCAAGGGAGAGGGTTGTTGGTAGATGAATTAAGAAGTTTTGTTACTAAGTGTGTGAAATCATCTCCCTTCCATCTCTTTCTCTCTCTAGCTTTCTCTCTCTAGATCTAGTAGGTAATTAGTAGGTAATTAGTGGTAGCTTAATTCACAAAAGTAGAAAACATCAAGTGGTATCATTCGCCTAGGGGTAATTTAGGTTGTTAGAAGGTTAGATCTAAGAAAAATTAAGAAATCCGAATTGTTAGACTAGTTACTGTTCATCCGAGTTGTTACTGTTCTTCAGATATATATTCATCGAATTTCTTGTTCACCGAAGTTTAATTGACCGAACTTGTACGATTAATCGAACTACTGATTATTCACCGAGTTAGGTGATATAATCGAATTTCTGGGTTTAATCGAACTATTTGATCGAACTTAGTAACCGAACTTTCGTCACCGAACTTTCGTAACCGAACTTTCGTAACCAAACTTTCGTAACCGAACTTTCGTAACCGAACTACAAAAATTTCCTCAACAATATCCACAACATCATGCATTTGTGCAACAACATCAATTCATTCCTCCACCACAACTATCTCCACAACAAATAATGCAACAAAATTACCTTCAGAACATTCCTTCAGTGTCCAGAGAACCTCACTGGTTTCATAAGATGTGTGAAGCTATAAGCAGTCAACAATCTCGTCATGAGGCTGGAAATCAAGATACTCCACCCATGTTAACACCTGGAAACTATGTGCAGTGGGCAAGTAGGTTTCTCCGATTCATTGAACTCCGCAAACCCCATGGACCGTATTTGAAGCATGTCATCACTGTGGGACCCTTTCCTAAACCAGTAATTGTTGTTCCAGCAACTCCTGAAAGAGAAGAAACATCCACTCCTATTGTTGTTTCTAGCTATACAACCGAACAAGCCTTACAACAAGAAGCAAATGGAATGGCAATGGCATTTATCCTTTAGGGAATTCCAAATCCCATCTATCGAAGTGTTGATGCTCAGAAGACTGCAAAGGACATGTGGGAGCATGTGCATCTTCTGATGGAAGGAACAGAGCTCAATCAGGAAGACCTTGAATCAAAACTGTACATGGAATTCAACAATTTTGTTATGGAACCGGGAGAGACAATTGAATCATACTACCACCGCTTCACCAATGTTGTTAATGATCTTGATCGTCATGACATGAAGTTTCCAAGGATTGCAATCAACTCCAAATTTCTGGGATGCCTAGGTCCTGAATGGCATAAATATGCAACATTTGTTAGGCAATCAAAGAAGATTGGTGAGATCAAATATGGCTTGATTTATGATTTTCTCAAACAATATCAATCTGAGGTGGACAAAGAAGTGGCAGCACGAGGAGGTTTCTTAGCAGCACCACAACCTAACTCGCTTGCTCTAATGGCTCAACCAAACTTCTCTCTACCTTCTCAGGAATTTGGAAACTCATCTTATCAACCAAGCTTTCAACCTCAAAACCAACTTGTTCCATATGAACCAGCAGCTCAACAATCAGGCAACCAAATGGTAACCTATAACAACACTGACTCCAACTTTTACACAAACAGTGAATATGATGAAGAAGAAGACGCTTTCAATTCCCTTAATGAAGCATTTGGGTTGATTGCTAAAGCATTTGGAAAATTCACAAACAAATCAAATAACCGCCTTCGCTCATCTTCAAACACAAGGAATCAGGCAATTGTTAATGATGGTCGGGTAGAAATTCAGAACAAATCATCAGGAAGGTTTGGTTCAGGGAACAGAGGAGGATATGGGTCACAAAGGTTTCAAGCTGGAGAACAAAGGTTTCAGTCTGGGGGTAACAGGAATTATATGGGGGCAGATCAGAACAGGAATCAATTGAATGGAAAGGAATCAAAAGGCATTGCAAATACTTCAATCACATGCTACAACTGTGGAGGGTATGGACATATGGCTACTGCATGTCCAAAGCCTCGTACTATGGGCAGTGCATATCACAAAGAAGCTCTCTTGATGGCACTTAAGGATGAGAAAGCAAGCTTAATGAATGTGAAAGAAAAAAGCTTCATGGCAAATGCAGAGTCAGATGATGATATGGAAGATCTTGAGGCAAACGCAGCTGTAATGCTCATGGCAAATATGCAGGAAATGAATATGTCCGAGACAGGCCCGCTCTACGATACTGAAGGTCTTTCTCAGGTACTTGATCCACAATGTTTACTACATGAGATTGCTTCACCTTCCGCATCTTCATTCTCAAGTGAACATTCTGTTCAAAATGATTCACCGTTCTCATCTTCTTTAGATAATCAAATCAACACTGATATATCATTTGATGATGATAGAACAGTTGTCTCATTTGATGATCTAATAGAAGATGACAATCATGATCAGATTGAACAAAATGAGAACTTGACTAATCAAGATTCGGAGCTTCAGGCCTTAATAATGTCCACCCAATCACAAATTGAAAAATGCAATGAAATCAATACAAATCTGAAAGAAAAGATTGCGTTGTTAACAAAGGACAATGAGTGTTATAAACAACAACTTTCTGGATACCAAAACCAAGAAAAACGAGAACAATCTTTTGAAATCGCTTTCCAAAAAGAATATGTCAAAGTTCAAGATTTGCAAAACCAAGTACGTGAATTAACCGATTCTAAGGCTAAGCTTCTCTCTCAAAAAGAAAAGGATCAATTTGAATTCAAAAAACAAATTGATGCTTTAACCTTTGAGTTGTTAAAAACTCAATCAGAGCTTTCAACATCTCAGCAGGATCTTCTTGACGAAAAGCAAGCCACTAGGAAACATGTTGACTCATATCTTGAGGAAATTCTGGATTTGGAAACCAAACTCAAAGAATTTCAAAATGTTGTGTATAAAACGGGTAATTCTGTAACACAAATTCAAAAACTAACTGTGAAACCAAGTCCTAAAGGAGAAAGTTTTGCACTTGGAAGGGACACACCCCGTAATTCACACAAAGCACTCAAAGACAATCCTAAGTTATACAATGCAACATTTTTGTTAGATGATACCTTTCAACGTGTTGTTATGTATTCTATTGATGAAGAAACTGATTTTCTTGCAAACAAAATTGAGGCTCGATCAAATTCACAAAACAAGTTTTCAAGAGTACATTATGATTATAATGCACGACCTCACATAAGCAAATCATTTGTGCCACCAAAAGATAAACCAGAACAAACGCTGATACGTACCTCAGAACAAATATATCATCTCTCCCAAAATGATGCACATCTCGACAATTATTTGACAGAGAATGATGTTGATCCACAAATGCCTCCAGCATTTAAAATTGTCAAACATTTTGAGACATTTATGGAAGACATCAAATTTTTAGAAAAATAAATTGAGTTTAATTCTAGAATCACTGTCTCTTCTTTTTTCTCTCCTGTGGAAAAAGAAAAGATAGAAATTCTTCAAAAGAAAATTTTACCTCATGTCAAACACTTGAAGAAATGTGCATCACAATGGGAAGAAGATCCAGTTGACGAGGTTCTATCAATGAAGAACATTTTCAAAGCTAAAGACTCCAAAATTCAAAAACAAAAAGTTCAAAAGAAGAATTTGGAAAAAGAAAATGATCGACTCTTGCAAAATGTTCTTAGTTGTGACGTTGTTTCTGTGTTAATGAATTCACTTTATGAATCTGGTAATGAGTTTCTTATGAAAAATCATGTTGTTGATACAAAGATGTTGCAAATCGAAATTAAGAATCTAGTGAAAGAGAATGAGGATCTTCGACAAATCAACAATGATGTGGAAAACAAAGTTTTTAATCTTCAAAAAAGGCTTGATTGGTGTCAAACTCAAAGTGCTGAATTTGAACTAAAATTTCAAAATCTCATAGGATCTTTATCATTTCAAAACAGTCATGTTCCTGAAATTAATAAGGAAACAAAGGCTTTCTTAAGACTTAAACTGTTTCAAAATGAAAAGGAACTCGATGAAATTCTTCAAAACAGGAATGACACAGTCCGCCTCAACAGAAAATTAGATTCACAAAATCAAGAATTCCAACACGTCATTGTTGATCTGAAGAAGAAAATCAAAGTTTTAGACACAGGCAAAACCAAAGTTCATAAGATTGTAACAACGATGCAAAAAGTAGACAGCGCACCTAATAATGCATCATCAAAAACAACCACTAATGCTCTTACTTCATCTTCCACAGGATTAGTTGACACATCTAAGGGTAGAAGATCAAAGACCACAAAGAGACCAAAGAAGACTAGTATCTGGCTACCTAAGAGTGGAACATCTAAGAATGGAGAAGTAGAAGTTAATGCATCTAGTGAGAATAAAACGCATGTTATATCTAAAATAGAATCTAGCTTGGTTAAGTGTAATTCTACAAAAGATGTAATGAATGCTGAATCTTTAACAGTTATGAATGATGTTAATGCTTCTTGTGTGTTTTGTCATACTAGTATCTTATCTGGTAATCATCAAAAATGTGTTTCTAAAACTTTGCTGAAGAGAAAAGCGAAACGAACTAGTGGCCTCCCTAAGCCTAACACAGTTGCCCAATCAATTTTAGGGAATCCACCACTAGCAGTTTCAAAGCAGACCATAGTTGCACCTATAGCAAATCCCAAAAAGACCAAATCACCTAGCACATTCCTTAGGAAGAAAGCAGAAAGTAGTAGGAAATGGCAACGTTGGCTAGAGAACACAACAAACTTTATATGGGTTCCTAAGATACTTAAAACATGTGCTTCTAACCCAACGGGTCCAACCGTTACTCCATCTGTTTCTACTAATTGTGATGCAGGTGGTTCAAATCGTTCTATGGATTGTTGATAGCGGCTGTTCCCGACACATGACCGGCAATCTCAAGCTTCTCAAAAACTTCGTTGCAAAGTTTATAGGAACGGTCAGGTTCGGGAATGACCACTTCGCCGCAATCATGGGTTATGGCGACTATGTAAATGGGAACATCGAAATAAGTCGTATGTACTATGTTGAAGGTCTGGGTCACAATTTATTCTCGGTTGGTCAATTCTGCGATGGAGACTTAGAAGTAGCATTTAGGGAGAAAACCTGCTTTATTCGTGATCTTCAGGGAAATGATCTGATGAAAGGAAAACGGGGAACTAGTCTTTATACCATCTCCTTTGAAGGAATGACAGCTTCGACTCCTATATGTTTACTCTCCAAGGCTCATCCCACGAAAGCATGGTTATGGCATAAACGATTGTCTCATCTCAATTTCAAAACCATGACCGACCTGGAAAAGAAAAAATTGGTAGATGGTTTACCAAAATTCAGATATGCCAAGGATCATCTGTGTTCTGCATGCGAACAGGGAAAAAGTCACCGAGCTCATTTTCCACCAAAAACATAACATAGCACAGACCACGTCCTACAACTGCTTCATATGGATTTGTGTGGTCCAATGCGGGTTCAGTCTGTAAATGGGAAAAGATATATTCTGGTCATAGTGGATGACTACTCAAGATGGACATGGGTTTACTTTCTCCGCACAAAAGATCAAGTTCCGTCTATAGTTACCATGTTTCTCACAAAGATTCAAGTGCAAGTCCGCAACACCGTCAGAATCATTCATACCGACAACGGCACTGAATTCAAAAACCAAATCCTTTGGGAATTTACAGAGAAACTTAGGATTGTTCACCAATATTCTATAGCTCGCACTCCTGAACAGAATGGCGTAGTTGAACGACGAAACCGTACACTCGTGGAAGCAGCTAGAACTATGTTGATCAATGCCCAATTGCCAGATTATCTTTGGGCTGAAGCTGTTAACACTGCTTGCTACACTCAGAACGCGGGCATGATCACCAAAAGACATAACAAAACTCCATATGAGCTAATACAAGGCAGAAAACCCAATATCAACTATTTTCATGTCTTTGGAGCATTATGTTACCCAAAGAATGATAAAGATGATCTTGGTAAATTGAAGGCAAAAGCAGATATAGGGATATTTGTTAGTTATTGTGAGAACTCCAAGGGATACAGAATTTGGAATCGTCGGACCGGAGACATTCAAGAGACGATACATGTTAATTTCGATGAACTCACTGAGATGGCTTCTGAGCAAGACCGCTTGGAACCCGCAAACAACCGTTTGAACTTCCCAGAATCTTCAGTTGAACCATTACCTTTCAAAAGGAAAGATTTGGAAGATCTGTTTGCTCCTATGTTTGATGACAGTTTGGTTAACAGTGCGTCACAGGCTTCCACAAGTTCCTCTGCTCAACAACTCCCAAATCAAGCACCTGATCCATCAGCATCTACCTCTACAGTAGTTGCTGACGATGCACCACAACCTGAACCATCATCATCCATAGATAAAACACCTCAACCAGCAGTTGAAGATTCTTCTCCCATTTCTAACCAAGTTCCAACACCATCAGACTTTGACGGAAATGCATTTTTCAATCCATTTGCTCCACCCCCAACCATTCCCGAACCAGGAGAATCTTCCTCGAGCAACATGGAACCGTCAAATCTGAATCACAACATTCAACACTACCCATCTACTCATAAATGGACAAGGGATCATCCGTTATTTAATGTGATTGGCAATCCAGATAAACCAGTTATGACACGACAGAAACTCCACACAGATGGTGAAACTTGCATATATGCTCTCACCGTTTGTCAAGCTGAACCGAAAAATATTAAAGAGGCCATGACTTGTGACAATTGGATTGAATCAATGCAAGAGGAGTTGGATCAGTTCAAAAGATTGGAAGTCTGGGAACTCGTTGAAAAACCTGATAGAGTTTATGTTGTGGGCTTAAAATGGATTTGGAAAAATAAGCTGGATGCAGAAGGCACGGTTATTCGTAACAAGTCACGGTTGGTTGCTAAAGGGTATAGCCAAGAAGAAGGAATTGACTTCGAGGAATCCTTTGCTCCAATGGCTAGGCTTGAGGCAGTAAGAATGTTCCTGGCGTACGCGGCTCATAAGAACATCACAGTTTACCAAATGGACGTGAAGACAGCATTCCTGAACGGACAACTTCGTGAAGAGGTGTATGTTTCACAACCAGAGGGCTTCGTCGATCCAGAACATCCACAACACGTATACAGGCTTAAGAAAGCCCTCTAAGGCCTTAAACAAGCCCCGAAGGCCTGGTACAACAAACTTTCAGCATTCCTTATTGCTAATCATTTCACTAAAGGCTCTGTAGACCCGACTTTGTTTATACAAAAACACGGGGAGGACATTCTCATCGTACAAATTTATGTGGATGACATCATTTTTGGGTCTACCCACAAAAAGTACTCAAATGCTTTTGCAAAACTTATGAAACAAAACTTTGAGATGTCCATGATCGGTGAACTAAACTTTTTTCTAGGATTACAAGTTCATCAATCACCCCGTGGTATATTCTTGAGTCAGTCTAAATATGCACAAGAGATATTAAAAAAGCATGGCATGACATCTAGTGACACCTATAACACCCCTATGTCCTCCTCATCCCCGAAGCTAGATGCTGACATTTATGGGAAAACCCACTGATCCTACAAATTATCGTAGCATAATTGGGTCTCTCATATATCTCACCGCTAGCAGACCGGATGTTGTATTTGCCACATACCTATGTTCACGCTATCAGTCTAACCCAACAGAAAGACATTTATCTGCTGTTAAAAGAATCCTTAGATACATCAAGGGAACCATTTATTTGGGGATCTAGTATCCAAAGGATTCTGGTTTTGCACTAACTGCTTTTTCAGATGCGGATCATGCGGGATGTATTGATACAAGAAAGAGCACATCCGGTGGTGTTCAATTCCTAGGTGATAAGCTGGTGTCCTGGCAGTCAAAGAAGCAAGATTGTACGTCTCTCTCATCCACGGAATCAGAATATGTAGCCATGTCTGCCTGTTGTGCTCAAATCATTTGGATGCGATCACAACTGATGGATTATGGTTACATATTCAACAAAATCCCGATGTAGTGTGACTCCAAAAGTGCTATCACTATCTCGTGCAACACAGTGCAACATTCCAAGTCCAAACACATCGCTCTCAGATATCACTTCATCAAGGAGCATGTGTAGCAGGGTACCGTTGAGTTGTATTTTGTGGGAACGGAACACCAATTGACGGATCTTTTCACGAAGGCTTTACCTCATGATCGTTTTGTGAAACTGGTTCACCAAATTGGAATGAGATGCTTGACTCCTCAAGAATTAGCAAATTTTCTCAAGAACAACTAATCGAGTCATGCTCTCTCACTATCTTGTATATATATTAAAAAAAAAAAAAAAAAAAAAAAAACAAAAAAAAAAAAAAAAAGAAAAAAAAACATCAAGTGTGCAAACGTAGATCTCAATCAAAATATGTTTTTGCCCATTGTTTCAAAGTTTAACATTTTTTCCAAAATCTCACATATTTTGAGGGGGAGAAACTTTTGTACATTTATCCATAAAAATTCTTCGTCATCTTTCTAATCATCATATATTGTTTTTCATCAGCTTGTGTTAACCATTAAACTATACATCTCTTAACCTTGGACTAAATATAAATAGAAAAGCAAAGTTAAAAGGTTAAATGTGTAAAATGGAAAAGAATGAGGACAAAAACTGTCAATTTATACCACAAATCATTGACTTAGGTCAAAAGTTTTATCACACTCTCAAACACACAGTTTCATCTCACAAAAACGCGCGCTTCATTCCTCTGATCTTTCATACTTCTAAATTCGATTACTTTGCTCTAATTGTAAGTCTTTCATTTGATTTCTGTGGTACTCATTTAAACTGAGAACGTTGCTTCAGAGATAATTTTTTGTTAGATTTATATTAGGTTTTTAATCTGATTTAGGGATTATGCTTGAAGGTGTTTATGCTTATTTTTGTGATTGAGAAAAATCTGTTTGTGACATAGTTAATCTGTGATAAGCATAAAAGATGAATAATCGAATTTTTGAGTTTAATCGAACTTCCTATATGTGAAAATGATCGAACAATAATCGAACAATTGGTGTAATCGAAGTATAGGACTGATCTCCGAGTTAGGAGTATTATGTCTGGATTGATCGAACTTTGTTTGATCGAACTTTGTTTGATCGAACTTTGTTTGATCGAACTTTGTTTGATCGAACTTTGTTTGATCAAACTTTGTTTGATCGAACTTAGTTTGATCGAACTTTATTTGATCGAATTTTGTTTGATCGAACTTTGTTTGATCGAACTTTGTTTGATCGAATTTTGTTTGATCAAATTTTGTTTGATCGAATTTTGTTTAACTGAACTTTGTTTGACCGAACTTTGCCTTGAACGAAACTGATCGAACTTAGTTTGATCGAACTTTGTTTGATCGAATTTTGTTTGATCGAACTATGTTTGATCGAATTTTGTTTGATCGAATTTTGTTTAATCGAATTTTGTTTAACTGAACTTTGTTTGATTGAATTTTGTTTGATCGAATTTTGTTTAACTAAACTTTGTTTGACCGAACTTTGCCTTGAACGAAACTGACCGAACTTTTGATTGATCGAACATTTGTTTTCTTCGAAGTTCAGGACTGAGTGTGTATAATAGATATTTGACTAAGTATCTTTGATTGTTGAGATGAATTGTATTCATATGTTGGGCTGTGTTTACTGAATGAGTTGGTTTTTTCGTTTCCATCTGTGCTGTATTTTTTCATAATTCTTGTTTCATCATGTTCCTTATGCTCTGCTGGTCCGATTAATATGTGCATTAAGATGTTCTTTGCTTAAGTGGTGATACTAGATTATGTGATTATTGATGAAAAGTGTTCTCTTGCTTAAATGTCTGAACTTGTGTCTATATGATGATAAGCGGTCTAACATACAAAGGGCATATCTAACATACTCACTAACACGCATAATATATGCTCTTGCGTATTGTTGTATGTTTGTGTTATGCAGTTAAAACATGTCACGTACATTATCTCATGCATCACACACATCCAAGAAGATCACTCAAGCTACGGAAAAACCTAAGATTGTCCGTTGCAATTCACGAGTTGATTTCGATAAACTCAAGTGCCATCCATCATGTCAAATCATCGCAGAAATCCTTGCTAGACACTTCATTCGCCCTGCTTTAACCAAGACAGCAAGTGTTCCAATGGATTATCTTAATCAGTTCTGGGGATCATGTCTGTCAGCGAAGATCAAGCATCAATCACTGTCACTATGGATACTCTTGAAATCTCGTTCACAGTTGACACTCTGAGGACCATTCTTAAGCTACCCAAGGAAAACTCAGGGAATTTCGAGAAGTTTCAAAATAACCCATCATTTCCAGAGATGGCTAGAACTCTAGAAATGCTGGGGTATGATGAATCAACTGAAAGAATGTCTTCAATCTATAAAGTTGAAAGAAAGTTTTTTCCACAACCTTGGTTAACAATGTTCGCCATCATCAATCACTGCATCACTGGAAAAACCACCGGCTTAGAACACCCAAGACTTGAACACCTACAGTTTTTCTGTGGTATTGTCAACATGAAACATCTAAACTTTGCACAGTATATCTGGAACGACATGATCTTTCAATGTAACAAATTCCAAGAGAGCACTAAAGATTCATATATCCCTTTTCCTCACTTCACCAAACTCCTCATTGCTCGTGTTATGAAAAAACACCCAGTGCTACAACGTTTAAATTCTGAGCAGATGCATACCGAACAACATGATCATGTCCTCACTCGCCTCAACATCCAGTCCATGACCGATACAGACAAACAAGGTGCTCAAATCCCTGATTATTTCCTGAGTGATGACATTAGGAACACAACAGCATATCTTAAATATGATAAAGCATTTAAAGATCAGAAAGTGGGGTTTGTTCCGAAAAGGGATGCATTACCCAAAGGATCAAGGACTAAAGGGAAGAGTCATTCACTCCCAGCTCGAGCCACTGCTTGCCGATCAAAGAAAGCTGAAACAGCTAAGAAAGGTAAAACAATCACCAAAGCTTCATCAGCATGGCAACTTCGTGATGAATCGTGTGATGAAGAAAATGACGATAATGTTGAGATCAAGAAAATCAAAGCACAGAAGGGTCTTGAAAAGATGAAATCTATTATGGGTTCAATTGATGAGAAACTGAAGCAAGGCAAGGGCAAATCTATCAAACCAACAGATGTTAGTTTTTCACCGATTCCACCAATTGAAAGCTCAAAAGAAGAGGGTGACGAATCAGATCAACACACCCATACCCCATCGGGTTCTGAAGTTGAAGAATCTGATGATGACAGACAAAGTGAGGATGATGAAGACAATGATGAAGAAAGTGACAATCATAACTAATTATATGGCTAGACATATGTGAGCCTATGGGGTCACACACTTATACACAGAGACACCATTTTATAGATTGTATTTATCGTATTTACAATATATAAACGACTACGTAACTCGAGATCAATAACGGGCCATTAAATACTAAGTTAGACTTAGTGTTTTTGGACTGGGCCAACAACGGGCAAGCCCATTGTGGGCCCTAAGCATGGCCGGCCTCAAGGGAGCTTCTAGGGGAAGTTATGTTTAAAATTGGTCAAAGATAATTAGCATGATTGACTCCTAATTATAATTAACCAATTAACAAAATATATATCTCTCTCCCCTATTGTTATTGTACGGCAAACAAAAGAAAGAAAACTAGGGTTTTCAACTTTTCATCTTTCACTTTGAATCTTGATTATTCTAGAGTGATTGATTGGTTACGGGTTGATAGACTAGCATCGGGTGGTGATCAAGGACGTGTAGTGTGGATACACATAGAGGTGATCTCCATTGATCACTTGGGTTTCATATAGTAGTCGACACATTAGTTTTGTTGGTGACTCCCGGATCACGCTACAAAGGTATAACTTATGTGTTTATTGTTTTGATTGATCATATGGCACTATGGATCCTGTTATGGTGATGTTTATCTGCTGCGTGTATTTATTTAATATGTTTTATATTTCGTACATCACCTATAGTGGTATCAGAGAGCCATCATATGTTGTCATATGATCATCGTGTATGCATAAAAATGGCTAAAAACATGTTTTTTAATGGATTTAAAAGTGGGATTTTAAAACAGCCCCTAGGGCTTATATATTATGAATATGTAGAATTTAATAAGGTCTTAATATCTGGACTTTTTGATCCTATGGCCATTTGTTATGCATACGTTGTTTGTTTACTTGATCGGTACCCGTAAAATGGCCTAAAAACGCGTTTTTTGGAAGATTTTTAACCCGATTTCAAATCAGCCCATGAGGCTTATTTTTCTGTGGTAAAATGGTGTTAAGAAGGTCCTAACATCAGTGGGGTTTGAGTCTTTGGCCATTTGTCACGCGTACCATTCGGGGTTTTAATTCTTGTTAATTATTTCTTCGATTCGTTGGCTAACAATTTATTTCTTGCTATTTATGTTGTTATCCATGGAAAATACATGCATGTTTGTCCATGGAGTTAGCCAACACCATGTAATAATCTTTATTTGAATGTATTATTATGTGTTCATATGCAAAGCCGATGAAAACCTAGACCACTTGTGCGTTGTGATTGTGATTGTTGGTTGTTTTTTCTTGTTTTGGGGTTTGCCATTGTTTCGGCACTTTTGTAATGTAATTCATTTTTGGTGTAGCCAATGTTTGGGCATTTTACAGTAGATACAAAGTAGATTAGTTGTATTTTACTTTATATATATTGTAAACAAGAGCTTGGAAGCAAATGGCGAAAGATTGAAGAGTTGTAGACCGAAAGTTGCTGCTGGAAACCTGTTGGGAAAACGTGATTTCCCGCTGATTGGTAAGGTATTTTTTTCTAAAATTTTTGGTTCAGGTCCACAAGACATAGGGCTACAACTTTGTCAACTGGGCCGAATCATGAGGAGGTGATCTTCCTGGGCATTTGGGCCATGCAAAACAGAAAAACTGGGCTGACAGAATCTGAAGTTCATGTGCATTATGGGCTTTTTACTTGCTCATGATTGTCTTGGAGCAAGTGGGAGCCCTCCATGTGGTTGTGATATATGTCCCTAGTTTACTCTTGGTTCTTGTGATGGCTCACAAGACCAAGCATAGGATTTTCATCGGTTGAGGCTTTGCATATTGTGGTTGTATGTTTGTTTGGTTGTTTTTTGTATGGTTGTGACTACATGAAAAACGAAAATTGTTTTCATAAAACTTAAAACAAAACATAAACCATTTTGAACTAAGTCTTATGATTTAGTTTAACTAAGTTTAAATATGATTTGAAACTTAAAAATCATTGTCTTCTAAATAAACAACACTTAAACCGGTTGAGATTGTTTGTTTATTTATTTATTTGTATTGTCCAAACTAAATAATAATCCACATAGGATATATATTAGTCTTGAAATGGACAACTTGACACACATAAATTAAAACAATGATTAGACTTAAGTTAAGAAAAGTTTTTAACTTGTGCTACGAAGAATGAATGCATGCTTCTTTCGTACACACTTTTGATCCACATCAAAATATTTTACCCGTCAAAATTTAAGTCATGCCGTCCAATTTTGAGGACCCTTGCAATTACTTTTTGCCTATGCGTTGGACCTAGGTTGAATTGTAACCCAAGGTGACTATTCTCTATGCGTGAGACCTAGATATATTCTCACACGTTTTCAAATTGAATGACTTAATCGAGTTAAGCGGTTAGACCTTGACCCGAGGCAAAGATGGGACTAAACATGCCAGCTTGACACTAGTTGCTTGTTCACTAGTGCCATGAGTCCCATAAAGATCTAAGAGTTGCACATGTAATGCAATTGGTCGACGTTACCTACCTATTGAATTCACCATTGCTAGCAGATCAACTGATGTGATGGTGGAACCTCAATGAGGATCTTAGCCTTTTCGTAAAATTAATTATTTTAATATGCTTAAACTTGGGTAGTTAATTTTAAAAAGGATTAATTATTGAAACTTACTAAAATTTGAACTTTGTTTGTTTTGTAGATGACAACTCCTAATCAAACCATAAACAACTCGTACATCAGATCAATTCTTGAAAAAGAAAAATTGAATGGTAATAACTTTTTGGACTGGTATCGCAACCTGAGGATTGTCCTCAGGGCTGAACAAAAGTTTTACCATCTGGAAGAACCTTTACCTAAAGCACCTCCTGCTAATGCCTCCGCTGCTGTTCGTACCGCCTACACTCGTAGGGTTAATGAGCAGCAAGAGGTTGCTTGTCTTATGCTTGCAAGCATGATCCCTGAGCTCCAAAAGAACTTAGAGAACCTTGCAGCATTTGACATGCTGACCGAACTGAAAACAATGTTCGAGCAGCAAGCTGAGCAAGAATTGTTTGACACTGTCAAAGCTTTTCATGCATGCAAGCAGGAGGAGGGCCAATCGGTCAGTAGCTACGTCATGAAAATGAAGGGCTACCTTGACCAAATGGAGCGTCTTGGATACCCCATGCCTCAGATCCTTGGAGTGAGCTTGATACTTACCTCACTGTCAAAGGATTATGATCAGTTTGTGCAGAACTACAACATGCACAGCATAGGCAAGACCATTCCTGAGCTGCATAACATGCTGAAACTTGCAGAGAAAGGAATGCCCAAGAAGGCTCCTATGGTCCTAGCTATAAAGGAAGGACGAATCCAGAAGAAGAAGCCAAAGGCAAATGGCAAGGGAAATGGTAAGGGCAAGGGTAAGCTTGCTTACGCCCCCAAACCAAAGATCCCCCCACCTGCCAAGAAGGAGCACCCGGCAAAGGACTCTCCCTGTCACCATTGTGGAGTGAAGGGGCATTGGAGGCGGAACTGTCCGTCCTACCTAGAAGGGTTAAAGAAGAACAAAGCTAGCGCAGCTAGCACATCAGGTATCTTCACTATAGAGCTCTACACTTTTCCTAACAAATCCTGGGTATATGATACTGGTTGTGGTACTCACATTTGTAATAATGTACAGGGGCTTAGGGGAAGCAGAAAGTTGTAGCAAAGAGCTTTGAACCTGTACGTTGGTAATGGCAACCGTGCAGCTGTCGAAGCGATAGGGAGCTTTGATCTCATCCTCCCTAATGGTTTAGTTATTGTTTTAAATAATTGCCATTTTGCACCTACTATCACTAGAGGTGTTGTTTCACTTTCACGTTTGAAAGATGATGGTTTTATTCATACTTTTACGGATTATGGTATTGCAGTTTCTAAGGATAATGTATTTTATTTTAATGCTATTCCTCGTGATGGCATTTTTGAAATTGATATGCATGATTCTGTTTCAAACGTTAGTTCTATATATAATGTTAGCAATAAGAAATCTAAACGTAACTTAGATTCCACTTTTCTATGGCATTGCCGTCTTTGTCACATAAACAAGAAACGCATTACGAAGCTGCAACGCGATGGGCTTTTAGAGTCAACCGACCATGAGTCGTTTGATAAATGCATCTCTTGTATATCTGGTAAAATGGCACGAAAGCCTTTCTCCCATGTAGGAGAAAGAGCTAAAGATCTACTTGGACTCATACATACTGATGTATGTGGCCCATTTAGAACAACGTCTAGGGAAGGAGCTAACTACTTCATTACTTTTACTGATGATTACAGTAGATATGGTTATGTTTACTTGATTAAACATAAACATGAAGTCTTTGAAATGTTCAAAGTCTTTCAAAATGAAGTAGAAAATCAACTCGGCAAGACCATAAAGGCCCTCCGATCCGATTGAGGAGGTGAATATATGAGTCAAGAGTTTTTAGATCATCTAAAAAGGTGTGGGATCGTCTCACAATTCACTCCTCCATATACACCACAACATAATGGTGTATCTGAAAGAAGAAATCGAACCTTACTTGACATGGTTCGATCTATGATGAGTCTAACAACGTTGCCAATGTCCTTTTGGGGTTATGCTCTAGAGTCTGCTGCACGCATTCTCAATATGGTTCCAACCAAGAAGGTAGACAAGACACCATACGAAATATGGCATGGGAAGGTCCCTAATTTGTCTTACTTGAAAGTCTGGGGTTGTGAGGCTCTCGTGAAACGAGACACACCTAACAAACTTGAGCCTAGAGCTATCAAATGTATCTTTGTAGGATACCCAAAGGAAATGATGGGTTATTATTTCTACTACCCACCCGAGAACAAAATATTTGTTGCTCGGTATGCTGAGTTTCTTGAGAATAGTCTCATTTCACAAGAGGCAAGTGGGAGCAAAGTAGACCTTGATGAAATTCAAGAGGAAGATGCACAACCTTCTGGTAACACTAGTGAGCATCAAAATGAGATTGAACATGAAAATGTTGAACCTCATCAAGATGTTGCTCCCATTCGTAGATCCGCAAGGATACCTCAAGCACCTGAGCGATATGGTTTCTATGTCGATGCTGAGGAACATGAGTTAGGGGATCATGGTGAACCCGCTAACTATCGAGATGCATTATCGAGTCCTGAACACGATAAATGGATCGAAGCTATGAATGCGGAGATGAAATCCATGAAAGACAATGATGTCTGGGTCGAAGTTGACCTACCTCCTAACGCTAAAACCGTTGGGAGCAAGTGGCTCTTCAAAAAGAAGACCGAAATGGATGGAAAAGTACACACCTACAAAGCTCGTCTAGTAGCAAAAGGTTTCACTCAAACCTACGGGGTTGACTATGAAGAAACCTTCTCGCCTGTTGCAGACGTAAAAGCTATTAGGATTCTTATAGCCATAGCAGCGTACTATGACTATGAGATTTGGCAAATGGATGTCAAGACAGCTTTCTTGAATGGCCACCTGAATGAAGACATTTGTATGGTGCAACCCGAGGGCTTCGTGAATCCTAAACATCCAACTAAAGTATGCAAGCTTCAAAGATCCATTTATGGATTAAAGCAAGCATCTAGAAGTTGGAATAAGAGATTTGACGATGAAATCAAGAAGATTGGTTTCACTCAAAATCTTGATGAGCCATGTGTATACATGAAAACTAGTGGAAGTATAGTCGTGTTCCTAATCTTATATGTCAATGACATATTGCTCATGGGAAACAACATTCCAATGCTACAAGATGTAAAATCCTGGCTTGGAAATTGCTTTGCCATGAAAGATCTAGGAGAAGCCGCATACATACTTGGAGTCAAAATCTATCGTGATAGATCAAAACGATTAATCGGCTTATGTCAAAGTGCATATATTGACAAAATCCTAAAGCGATTTAAGATGCAAGATTCCAAACTTGGAAATCTTCCAATGCAACCAAATACAGTATTGAGTAAATCTCAAGGACCCTCCACACCTGCTGAGGTGAAGAGGATGAAGGGAGTCCCGTATGCTTCGGCTGTGGGATCCATAATGTATGCGGTTAGGTGCACTAGACCTGATGTAGCGTTCTCTCAGAACCTAACGAGTAGATTTCAACAGGATCCAGGAGAATGTCACTGGACTGCTGTTAAGAACATATTAAAGTATTTACGAAATACTAAAGATATGTTTCTTGTTTATGGTGGTGATGTCAAGCGTGAGCTCAGTGTTACTTGTTACACTGATGCAGGCTGGGAGACAGATCGTGATGACACCAAATCCCAAACGGGATATGTTTTCATCATGAACGGAGGTGCTGTTGACTGGAAGCGTGCCAAACAAAGCACTATCACGATGTCCTCTACAGAATCTGAATACATTGCTGCTTCTGAAGCTGCTATGGAGGCGATTTGGATACGTAAATTCATTTCTGGGCTTGGCGTTGTCCCCAGCAATGAACGACCTATGGATATGTACTGTGACAATACAGGTGCCATTATCATAGCCAATGAACCAGGTGTTCAAAAGGGTGCCAAACATTTTCGTCGAAAAGTTCACTACATTCGAGAGGTTATCGAAAGTGGTGATATTCGTCTTCTCAAAGTTCACACAGATGACAACATAGCTGATCCTTTTACTAAACCAATGCCTTGTGCCAAACATGTCGAACATGCTAGGAGCATTGGACTTAGACCAGCTAGTAGTCTCATGTAGATCTGTTTTTTTTTTTAGTATTTGAATAATTAGAACGTTAAACGGTTTGTATTTGCAATGAATTGATGTAATGGTTATGATCGTTTTCATTTTATATCAACTGTGTTCTATACTTGCATGTTTAATCCATGAATAATTTATTTATTCTAAAATTATCCATTGTCGGTTGACGATACGGGAGTATCATCAAATTAAGGCAAATGTGAGCGTGTTGGTGATTCATTTGCCAAACTCACATGTTGTTCATTGTGACGAACATTGGATTGACCCAACCTACGAGAATTCACTACATGGATCGTCGTCAATAGTGAATCTCGCAAGAGGTTATGTCTCTTATCCTCATACTTGGGATGCAAGCAGGTCTTGCATGTGTGGAATTTCATTCCTTGATATGGTTAAACGCTATCCTGAATAAGGTAGTTATAAAGGCCATTTTCAGGAGTGATATGAAGCATGTGAATGACATGTGTAGTCAAAATGGGATTTGTTCCTCCACTTGCTTTGGAGTTAGATACTATTGGGCCCCTCGATGATTTGAACAGATGTTTGTATGGCCGTACCCAACTAGGATTAAGATGAATCTTAAATCCACTTGGTAATCTTGTTCAATATCCATATCGAGAAACAGAATAGTTGAACTATTAGAATGACATTTGATCCATGTCTAATGTTCAACACGGTATCTGTAACAAAAGGATAGATGACATATAAACCATCTGAAATGAGACGTTTAAGAAACTACCCTCACATATTTTTAGGGGCATTGGCGTGTTGCTAGACGCTAACCATTGCTTGTATAATTACTTGATTATTATGACGTCGCAAGTGGGAGCTGTTGGAGTATGCTCGTGTCATAATCACTAATTATATGGCTAGACATATGTGAGCCTATGGGGTCACACACTTATACACAGAGACACCATTTTATAGATTGTATTTATCGTATTTACAATATATAAACGACTACGTAACTCGAGATCAATAACGGGCCATTAAATACTAAGTTAGACTTAGTGTTTTTGGACTGGGCCAACAACGGGCAAGCCCATTGTGGGCCCTAAGCATGGCCGGCCTCAAGGGAGCTTCTAGGGGAAGTTATGTTTAAAATTGGTCAAAGATAATTAGCATGATTTACTCCTAATTATAATTAACCAATTAACAAAATATATCTCTCTCTCCCCTATTGTTATTGTACGGCAAACAAAAGAAAGAAAACTAGGGTTTTCAACTTTTCATCTTTCACTTTGAATCTTGATTATTCTAGAGTGATTGATTGGTTACGGGTTGATAGACTAGCATCGGGTGGTGATCAAGGACGTGTAGTGTGGATACACATAGAGGTGATCTCCATTGATCACTTGGGTTTCATATAGTAGTCGACACATTAGTTTTGTTGGTGACTCCTGGATCACGCTACAAAGGTATAACTTATGTGTTTATTGTTTTGATTGATCATATGGCACTATGGATCCTGTTATGGTGATGTTTATCCGCTGCGTGTATTTATTTAATATTTTTTATATTTCGTACATCTCCTATAGATAGTAGTGTCAACAACAATGAAAGTGATGATGATGACAATGAATCTGAAGATGACCAAGATAACCCAGATGTTCAACCCCACACAACCATTCCTCAATCACCACCTACATCTTCAGTGGCTCAATCATCAAATGTCATAAGTCAGCTTGAAAGTAAACTGAATCAAGTGTTGAGTAATCAAGAAGCCCATGACAAGGAATATCAAGAAACAAAACTGAAACTGACTACACTTCAGGAGCAGATGGACAACCATATACTGAAGTGTGATAACGTTGATTTGAAAAAGGAAGTCGCTGAACTGGTTCCAACTGAGGTCTTCAAGACTCTTCAAGATGCATTTCCTGACATGCTCAACAAATATGCCAAGAAGAATCTGGAAGAGGTTGTGGCAAAGTTGATGCAGACAATACCAATCACAATCAGAACGTTACCTCCACAACCATCTGGATCAACTCTCAGAGAACAACTTCTTGAAGAAATTCGAGAAAACCCTGCAGAAGATGAACTCAGGCAAGCATTACTTAACTCAATGAAACAAGCTGAAAAACAAGATGAACCATGCAAACCAACCAAGACATTGAAGCGTCGTCAGGATGACCCAGAGGATGAAGGAAAGAAAAGGCAGAAACCTTCGTCTTCAAGCCGTGGTCCCATAGCACACTCATCTGGAAAAGGAAAACAATCAAGTGGACCAGTCTTCAGTCCCATTGGAAGTGGTCAATTTGAGGACATAGAATTCCACGAGAACATCAGTGCAGATGATGAAATACCCTTTGTACCTACAAGTGTTCAAGAAGCCGTGGTTCCTTCTGGTCCAGTAAATGATATACCACTACCAGAATGGGTCGATCCAGGAGCTTCAAAGTACGACTGGTTTGAAAATATGGTTGATGCATACCCTGATGAAGATCACAGCACACCCGTGGAAGGATCAATTGTAGATTTTACCAAAAGACTGAAAAAGGCAATCAAGGTTCAGAAGTTGGGATTGTCAGATATCATTCGAGTTCGTAGCACAGGCTTTACTGAATTTAAGACGGTAACTACTACTGAGATAGAGTTTGAGTACAATCTTGAACAAGTTGCACGAGCCCTTGGAGAAAATATTGCTGATGAACAAACCCATAAACCAAAAGAACAATTACACTACAATGACAACTCCAAACCATTACCCCTCATTGGTCACCCAAAGAATCCTAAGTTACCAAAAGAATACTTCTTCAATCGATACCTAGGCTATCTCATGAGTGGAAGCACGGATCCTATAGTACGATATGCAACATCACTATCCAAGTATCCAGCAGCTTCATACTCCATAGAAGATTTGGAAGAAAAGGTCGACGATTTATGGAACCATGACGTTCATGTCTACAATGACGATGCTGTTTTTGGGATTCATCATTGGCGACATATGAGGAGATTTTCCTACAAATACTTGGTCACCACGAGAGTTTCAAGAAACATAGATAGGAGGAACCCTAACAGGATTCTATCCATAACCAGTGCTGAAACCGAACCACTGTACGGGTATAACTTTCTAACCAAGATCACCGTGAGAAGATCAGATGACAAAGAGTATTCGTTCTGTGAAGCTGACTACCCATACTTGTCCCGCAATGATATAGAAGACATGTACCTACTGAAGATTCAGGGGAAACTTGAACATCTTCCTGGCCGTCTTCAGTATGACATCATCAAATCCATTCTCATATTTATCCGCAGCATTGTCATAAGGCATCGAGTTGAGGACATCCAACTTGGGGTAGAAAGCTACCAAAAACGAGTTAATCTCATCAAGCCAGATCTTGACCGGCCGGGTGTTCATGGCCAGACTCCTTATACGTTCATGGATAAACCGTTTGGAGTGGTTTACAAACGGAACAACAGCAGCCAACACTTCATGGGATTTGAAGAACTGAGAAAATTTGGGGATAAGACATTGGTAATGGTCAAGATAGAACTTGAGTCAATCTTGGATAATTACCACAAGGGTTCAAAAACGGGAGTCATACAAGAGGTCAAATGGAACAGAAATGATGCCAAGCAAGCAGCCAAGTTCATCAAAAGAATCAACGAAAAGCTTCAGTTTCGGACTCAAATGCGAAGATTGGAGAGTTATGTGGGAGGATGAGCAAGACTTCCAAACATTCTCACCTTCCGACGTCCTGCCTAATTTGATTGGTACAATTTGTCTCATTTGATCATCATCATTTCATTTCATCATTCACTTTCTGATATCACTACGGCTTGTGCACACATAACAGTGTACAACCCGCTCTTGTAAAGAAAGGACCCTGAGGTACGCTTCAGTGCCTCAATCCTGAAAAAGGAGCGAAAGCTTCTTACTTATGAGCAGAATTAAAACCAGAATATTTTCTAAAGTTTTTCAAACATTCTGCTCATAAGGACAAGTACTCCCTTGTTAAGGGGGAGTATTTGAAAAATCTTTGTTCCAAATATACTAACGTTCTTGACGTTCTTCCACAAACACCTCAAAAAGAGCATATTTTAATCAACAGTTTTTCAAAAACAACATTATTATGCTATTTTTGAGGGGGAGAATGAAAATGTGATTAAAATATGGTGGAAGCAAAGATAATATCTCATGAGTGTAAGACTCAAGAATTGACCCTCGAATTGACGATAACAACAGTCAGTAGTCGAAAGGACATATCCTGGACGGGTAATAATTTCAAGCCAGTCCAACTGGTGATGTAAGCGTGTCTCGCAATGGATATGTCTGAGTAGAATGTACCAATTTCGAGCGATGATCTTTGAATCTGATCTGGACGGGTAATAATTTCAAGCCAGTCCAACTGGTGATGTAAGCGTGTCTCGCGATGATCAGGTTCACTGAAAATCAATCAATTCAAAAAGTGCCAACTCTTCCCGACATGTGCAGATTTTACTTTAACGAATATGAGCACATGTTAAGGGGGAGTTCTTCTGAAAATAACAAAACTCTCAAAGTGTTAACAAAATGTGTTTTACAATCATAAACACTTTGAGAGATTTTCAAAAGGTTAGGTATATGGCATCATTAGGATAGACATGGAGTTATAAGGTGACTAAGGTTAGGGAAAACCGTCCTATGATCCGCCAGAGCTGGAGGGATCTACCCAAGGACAATACCAATAGTTTAGAACTAGAAAGTCCTAGGTATGATATAAAAAAGGAGAAAATGAATGAACGGAGAAAGAAGGGGTTGAAGAATTAAAAAGAAAAGCAAAGAAAAGGGTGAAAAGAAATAGCCCTCCATTTATTCAACCTTAGGGCAGACACCGGGTTCAATTCATAATCTACTAATTGATGAGCATCACCGGTATTGAAGAACAAAGACGTCATGGACCCAGTGACGCACTGCACTAAACCTTCTAAGCCACTCAGGTGTCTCTCAAAGGACACTTGTTTCATTCTCACGGAGAACCCTTCATCATCTATCGACCTCTCACTACGAGATGGTTGGTATTGAAAAGGAGGCACTCTGCTCCACGCCTCCGACGACCAAATGTGCACTAATTGAGTCTAGAGCCATGAGATTCATAAAAGATCTCTTAGGTACACTTAGTATTACTCTGCTGTTCTACATCATGGGCAGCAGATGTAAAATTAAGAAAGTGTCCTTCGCAGATCTTAGCAATCTGCCGAGAACATTCATGAGAAAAGTCACATATGTGATTATCAATGATTGAATGGAAATCCTGCCAGAGCAACATCAAACAACTCTGACAGCAGGTCACTTCGGTAACTCCTTGTGGGTTACGCTTAGTGTTAGCTCCAAACGGTCTACAGTCGTGGGGTGATCTCTAGCGACTCACTGAATCGTGGGTGCACTTCGGTGTGTCCGTGTAAGCCCTCTCGGGGGTATCCGGTTCAGAACGGCCTGGGCAAGGATTAGAGAAAGTCTTCACACTATGCTGTTGACGATCTCAAAGTCTGAGCCTGTAAGTGCCGGTTGGTTCGTGCTGCTGCTGCTGCTGCTGAGGAGCTTGGAGACCTGGAGTTCAACCATCACCAAGACTCCATCATGTTCATGTCCTGAAGATTAGTTCTCACCAAGACTCAAAGTCATCAAAAGTTCAGAATATGTTTAAGAAAAGTCTAAGTTCAAGCGCTACAACCTTTCATATGTTAAAGATTGAAGAAGTGAGAACAAGTTGAAGAACGAAAGTCACAAGTCATATGAACATGATGGAGAGGACACGAAGACACCAGAATCAAAAGATCGTTGGAATACGGCAGACCACCACCATATCATATCACATCACTATCAAGAACAAAGAACAAAGATTTTGAAGACGTCAAAGCCAAAAGAAGCTAAGACGACGTCAAGCAACCTTGATGACCAATACTTAGGGGGAGATTGTTAGGAACATGTTTTGTAATATTTCAAGTATTGATCATTTGTATTAGGTTGCTTAGGCCTTTAGGTTTGTTATTAGGCCCAGCCCGTGTAGAAGGCCCATGGGCTGTGTCGTTTTATCATTTATTATGGTTTATTATGTATTATGTTAAGTAAGTAGGGCTAGTAGCCCAACCTCATGTAAAACTATAAATACCCCTCCCATCCAAGGGAGAGGGTTTTTGGTTGATGAATTAAGAAGTTTTGTTACTAAGTGTGTGAAATTATCTCCCTTCCATCTCTTTCTCTCTCTAGCTTTCTCTCTCTAGATCTAGTAGGTAATTAGTGGTAGCTTAATTCACAAAAGTAGAACAAAGAACATAACTTATCAGAGAAATCATAAGTCATAGAAACATATAGATTCAAGGTTTTTGTAACCCTGGTGATAGTGAAGATCACTCGTATTATTTTCAATAATATTGAATTGTTTGGTATTAAACTTTCATTGTTCATTGTTCATTAATCACTGTTCCATTTCCAACAACAAATAACTTTCTAAGTGTGGTTAAGTAGATTCCGCATACTTAATCATATTAACTCAAAGTATCACATACATAAGTTACAAAGGACTAACATCCCTAAAGTGTATCGATTCCCCTCGCATTTACTTATACAAACGCACACGACACCTTATAATCCACGACACATGCATCTAACATCATCTTAACATATTCAAATTATCACAAAAAGATCACACCATCATAAACCTTATCAAACCCTAACCCAAACTCGTATCATTTATACCAAACCAAACCAGCCCTCAACCTTAATCTCTCACACACCATAACACACGCCTCTTATTAATTCATGCAGGGTTTTATTTCCAGGATTTAGGTCGTGTTTTAGTGAGATTATTAGGGTTAAAAGACAAGGTCCAAAGCATATAACAACTGATTTCGTAAAGCCAAGAACATAATTAAAAGTCGACCCATATGTAACATACGTTCATGATTTCATGTGGTGTAATTAGGTGTTATTCTTATTCAGATTTGACGAGGCCATCACAAAGCATAAGGCAAGATTATTAAGGTCGTATAACACGTTTTACTTCTAATAATAAGGTGTCAGATGGATGAAGGAACAAAAGGAATCAAGAGTTAGCTTGTGGCAGAAATAGCGAGACTAAGACAACCCAAAACAACCCCACAAATCAATAATACGAACGACCTAAGAACACCATGATCAGAACCACCTTCCAACCTTCTTCTTCCTTGATTTCTAGAGAGCTAAACGAAATAATGGTGGCTACTAGGGTTTTCTTGAATGCCGATTCAAGAGGGAATTTAGGAGGTGATATACGATTTGTGGAGGAGAGAACCGAATGGGAAAAAAAATAAGGATATTTTCGTGATTTGTCGGGTGATTAGGGAAGAAATATTCCCTTCCATATTTCAAATATTAGACCAAGTATTCACATCTGATATTGTGCACACAAAAAATTAAATGGAATCGGTCCCTTTTATGACTTATGTAACGTGTGATATTTTCCAAAAATCAAAGAGTGTGTCATTTGTTACATCACTTGAGATAGCAATTATATTTCGTACTTTTATTCATAACATAAGTATTTAACATTAGTTAAATATTCATATAGACTTAGGTTATAATCACAGTAGTCGTTAAATGTTACTTTGAGATTTTCAGGTTGTTGTATGTTAACACAGCATTGTATCCTAGTGTTAGTCGCCATTAAAATTGTTTTAATTTTTTAGAAATCTATACCTGCTCACCAAACATAAGTTTTCCGCCAACACTTCCACCACCCATAAACAGCCCATATATAATATGATTAATATTCCATAAAACAATATAATATTTGCAAAAATAAAATAGGCGGCCTTATAGATTTGATAGATACCTGTTATCAAGAACTTTGAAGATTTGTTCAGGCTCCCATTTCACTTTTCTTCTTCTGAAACATTAGCATCAGTAGCAAGATGTATCATTAAGCAGCAGCAAGCTTGTTACATCAGCAGCAACCATTAGCAGCATCAGTAGCAAAAATGCATCAGCTACGACAACAAAAAAATGTTTATAAAGCTAAACATATACAATATAGTTACATTCAGGACTACAATTTTAGGGTTTTTTTGGGAGATCATACTCGAAAAGGATATAAGTAGCTGATACCTTGCAGCAGCGAAATACAGGACATCGCCCTTCTACTGCATTCATTGTAAATATCATGTCGAGGCTTGTTATTTCACAGATAACACCAAACACTCTCGTGAAGCTTATTTCCACGAAACTAAACTCATTGTAAATATCACGTAATTGACATTGAATCGGCTAGGCGTTATACGAATCTATGTTACTCCAACTATTTATTTCCAATACCATGACAAATAAAGCTTTCAATACCTCCAATAATGCCTGCGGAGATGCTTTCAACTCATGGCCTTTATTTTGTTTTGCTTCCGATTTTGCTACAGCTTTAGCTCGCCTTCGAGCATATTCTGATGTGCGGTTCCTCCACTGCTGCCTGCATTTGGGCTATTTCCGGTAGTACACGAAACAGTTCATTAGTGAACTGAAACATTAACAGCAAAAAAAATAGTCATGTTAACAACCGGGTCAAATAAAATCTAACCTTTTTTTATGTGTATCAAAATCTTCAAACCCATGTGCCTACAAACATTCACAAACAAATAAACATCAGTCGATCATTCAAATGCATACTGAAACTGAGACTCAAACTCACCCAACAATGCTTAAAACAATTTTAAAATAACTTTTTTGTGTGCATATTATGCAGTAATATTAATATCAGATTCTCCCACGTCTTATCAAGGACATTAAGCTCTTTTCGCTGAGGTTAGAGATAGAAAGTTTCAGATTAAACCAACCCAACCCCTTTAGAAGAAGTTACCTGGTATAGTATCTATAGTGCCTCGAGGCCGAATGTGTAATGTATCACGAAACGCCTTAATGTCATATCACAAAAGGCCTTAATGCCTGCAATAAATGTACATTCCTAAATTATAAGTGCAATTATATCTGAACTGCTTGTACCTTCCTGTGCAGAGGCTGATGCATCTTCGTTCGCTGCTGCACGTGTGTCCCTACCTGCATACCATAGTTGACGCATAATTAAATAAATTATTTCCATAAAAAGTGAGTGTCAGATTGTGGTTGCAATTATACCTGACCCATGCGAATATTCAGTTGCAGGTGTATGTGTAACTTGAATAGGCACATTGGATCCAATAAAGCTTACAGTAATTTTGTCATCGAAAGGTTGTATAACTGAAGAAGCACATGAGTATGAGAAGTACAGCCAGCAATGAAGTCCAAAGTGTAACTCGTTAAGGGCTGACCTATACATGAGTTAGATATTTGTGTCAATTATATTGCAACCTGCAGCAAACCGAAAACGAAAACCATAGAAGTAAAGCAATAGTAAATTACCAGGCGGCTGCTGACCAGAAGAAGCAACGGCAGTAAGACAATGGGTGCGAACCACAAAATCCTGATTACCGCATGGTCGCAGACATAATGACTCTAGTGCTCCGTCTACTGGAATTCCAAATCCCTACAATGGTTAAGCAGCCATTCTTTGTCTCTGTATACCTGTGACAACGTCAAATTACAGGAAGTCAGTAAACTTTAGCCTTGGGATTAGACAGTTAAGCTGCAAATTCCAATTTTGTACCATAATATACCACTACAAGATATGTATAATTGTTCCAAGTTCTATCATTGGTCTTTGTTAATAATGATGTGGTATTTTATATCAGCAAAAAAACACCTTTGGTTATATTAGCAAACAAATAAGTTTTATAAACTTCGGTCATAGTCTACGAAGAAACATCTCCTTGTTGCTTCGTAGACTATTAACAATAATGTCCATGAGCCAACTTACCGGGAAGTGCACCATCAATGCACTTACATTAAGATTATAAGGTGTAACATTAAAGCGTTTCATACTGGTAGAATCGTCCGCCATTATACAATTAGCAGCTGCAAGACACATAAAGGTGTAACATTAAAGTGTGTATGATCATTAAGATTATGATAGAAATTTTCGATACGCATGTCCCCTAAATCTAGATTAACTAATTAGAAATCCCAAACAGCCCATGATCCTATTCACTTTCAACGTTAACAACTAACATTGACTGAAAATCGTTTTTTGTTTAATAATATTCATTAAACAGAATGCGACAAATAATTGATATAGGAAGTTTCCAAGAAAACTCATCTTTGTATGTTCGATTTTTTCTACTGAATTATTAGATAAGCATAACTCTTTTTCGTTTATCATCACCATCTATTTTGCTTATACGCAGATGGAGAAACATTTTGTAATACGGGAACTGTTCATACCACATGATGCCAAGTATTGATCGTACATGCTTCAATAGTATTAAGCAAATGTCCTGCTAGTACATGCCAATAAAAACAAAAATTTCTGAGAATTTACAAAATTTTATGTACTTATTCAAATGTTATTTAATTCGTCTAAAAAACGAACCTTTAAATGTCCGTTTGAGCATTACGGCCTATCGCACATACTTCAATAGTATTAATCAAAATGTTCGTTTCTGACCATTGCTCTTATACATGATCTTCTTTAGGTTTTTCAAAAAGTACATGGTTTCCACCAGCATAAAATAAATTAACTATGCATAATAAGCCTATCAAAAAATGACCTTTTTAATTTATTATAGTACTTACCGCAAATATTACCAAAGTTTTGCTTTACCTGCACAGGAAAGAGGTAATGATACCAATATCAGAATCCTACATTTAGTGTGCGTCCTTCTTCAACCTTCTTTTCTTCCATGTCACACAAACTAATCAACCGCGTAAAAGAGCAAGTGTATATTCTGTTTATCATGTAAAAGACAAAGTTGGGGTCAAGAATTAAAACATTTGTTGATTTCCTCTACATGAATACCTACTTGCTGATAAACAGTTTGGAGTTTTATTCGCTGGTATTTAAATCAAGACTTAAATGGCTAAAAGAAATACCATCTTTCACTCGGTAATTTGTGGCTCGTATCTCGGTTACTACCATTGGTTGTTTTGGCTAAACCTAATGCAAAATTCTAAAAAATTAGAGACAAATCAACTCATGGTTGTGAAAGACAGCGGTAAGTATATATGTTCAGAGTTGCCGACGATATTATGAATAGACCACTTACATCCAAGAATAACAGTGTATCGTTGTGCTATTCGGACACTTGTAACCTAAGAATTCCCCAAGAAAGAATCTCAAATTCAAAAACCTGTGATATGATTAACAAAAAAAAAAAATCAGAAACTGTTCATAATATCGATAAACATTTGCTAAAACTGTCAGACGATATATGTTCTAGGACATAACTTCAACAGCTCTACTTCGGCAACAAAAACTATAAACCACTAACTATTCAAAACATTTTTTTTTCTTTTTATGTACCAAAAAACATAAGATCGTGTGATTACCTTTAGCCTTTAGTACATAGTCATATGTACTTACTAAAGTATACTCAGTGATTTGGGTCATCGTGAAAATCTTCTCACTGGTCGTCTACCCACATGGTAAAATGTTCTAACGTATTGGATAACTTATAAAAACTAATAAATAAACGGAAGAAAAACCATTTAAAATGTATATCAATGGTGATCTTGTGCAAAATAACCTAAAAAAATCATACCAAGTTACATTTTATCAGAGTATAAGCTTCTGACTTTGTTGCTTCTGCATTTGTGGCACTTTTTCTTATATGACTCATCCCTTTAGTATTCGCTCTGATTCCGAGGCTGCCACCTGATAAGATAGAACAAAAGATTTAGAGGCATAGAATATAATTGACAGGAATAATTTATTGGTAACAATTGTTATAGATTCTACTCAGGAGGATTATAGGATGGCCTTTTGTAGCTTAATTCATTAAAAAAAACCTTCAGTCATGAGAACTGTACATGACAAACCAAGATAAGCTCTAAAGCAGTGAAGAGCACATCCAAACACCCTAAGCTATTCTATGAATGAAGATTACTATTGCATTTTCTTACAAAATAAGCTAATTCTTTATCTATTTTTTAAACTGGTTACTTCAAAGAGTATATATACAAAAATTTCAAAGCATACCTATATATACAAAAATTTCAAAGTATATGATTTTAGTAAATCTATGGTGCATGTTAGAAAAATGGCCAAAGTTATCCACGCCGCAGACATTATTTTGGTGCTTACGCTTATTTTGGTGCTTACTGATGTGATCTTGACAAAGTGAAAGCATTCATACACCGCAGACATTAATAAAACCTACCTTAACAAGCACTAAGTTTCATAAGAAAAACATTACCGGCTGCATCTCCAATTTCAAGCCGGACAGGAGCTGAACGCTCTGAACTCTGGTTAGCTAATTTATTTCCATAATTCAAACTTCCATGCCCACCTTTATAAGCATTGGCCAAGACATGAGAGCTTCTACTGCATCCAATGGTTGTATCTTGAGAAGCATATAAAACAACAAAATTATAATATCAACAACTTCAGATATCACTGGTGATACTACACGTATGATAGAGAGCAGATTCAAAAATCAGCAATCATGCATAAAAATTGCATTCCAATGCAGTTTAAAACAAAAATTCAACTAACAACTTAATTAATAAGCAAAATTACAGGAGCAGATAACAAGATTATCAAATATTTTTCACTCACACATTTCATCAAACACTTGGTGTGCAACTTGATCAAAAGGAATGTTAAACTACTTGATCCACATAATTAACAATTGATCAACATCATTATCAACCGCAACAACATATATCAAATCAGCTTCTGAAACAAAACGGTTCATTCAAATAAAAAGAAGACATAAAAAAAGGATGATAATGATCGGGAGGTGATTATGAGATAATGATCGGAACGGTGATGCTGATCGGAATGGTGATGGTGATTGGAATGGTGATGGTGATGGTGATCCAACTGGTGATGATCAAATGGTAATAGTTGATTGGAATAACTACTTTTTGGAGAGAAATGATGAAAACAGGTTGGGAGAAAAACATGTTGTAACTGTGTGAAAAAAAATGAAGTGAATGAATAAAAAGAAGAAAAAAAAACTTTATATAGTTGGGAGAATTAAGGTTAAGCATATTAAATCTTAGTTTTAATCCTTACCATTAGATTAAACTAAATAAATGGTGAGGATTTGTCCTTCAGTAAGCACCAAAATAATAGTAAGCAAATGAACTTTTCTCTGATATCAATTTCATGTAATTTGTTTTTGACATATTTATAAAAGGAAGAAATAATTGTGACTAAACAATAGGTCGAATGATCCATATATCAATTTTCAAATTACACTGTTTAAAAACGTTTATTAATACTCAAAGCAAACAAAGAAACCCTTTTATTTATCTTTTTAATTTTTTATTGTGGTTGTCTTTCTTCAATCTCGAGTCACATCTGTGCGTGCGTGTGTTCAAATGAGTCTATTGTACCATCAGTTCTGACTGATTCATATTACTCACTGAAACTTACATATCATGCATAAAAGCAAAAAATTATAACAATAAACATATACGTATTTGATATTGAAAGGAACCAGATAACCACCAGGCAAAAGGAGAAAAGATGGTGGGATGACATAAAGGTTCTACGGCCATATTATGTTAAATAACTTACTCTTTAATTATGGGTACTACTATACAAACCCCCTAATGGCTAAGCCTGCTAACCCCCTCTAATGTTTTTACTTTTTGTCTCTATAGTGTTTGTACTTTTTGTCTTACTATGTTTTATACTTTTTTTTTCTTTTTTTTTTTTTTTTTTCAAAGTTATTATTTTTTTGTCCAAAAATGTAATAAGTTATAAGTTTTTTTTGTCAAAGTTGTTTTTTTTTTTTTTTTTTTTTTTTTTTTTTTTTTTTTCCTTTTTTTGTGTCCAAAAATGTGTCCAGTCGTTTGTCTTAAGCTTCTTTTTTTTTTTAAGTCACGGGATAGCAACTTTTTTTTTTTACTGTTTTGAAGGTACTTTTGATTCTTTTTTTTTATTATTATAAACATGACACTTAGATAGCAGATTCACAAATGCATTCACAATAAGCAGTTTCAGATAAGGAGTTTCACATAAGCAGCAGTTACACATAAGCAGTTTGACAGAAGCAGTTTCACATAACCAGCTTTTTCACATAAGCAGTTTCAAACAAGCAGTTTCAAACTAGCAGTTTCAACAACATAAGCAGTTTTACGATGAGTACATCACTGTTTTATACGGACGAGGTATAATTTTACACTATTACTTTCAAAAATAAAATGAGTTTCAAACATAAGCAGTTTCAAATAAGCAGTTTCACATAAGCAGTTAAAAGGATGGCTCAGATTATTTTTTTTACACATATGGCTGCAAATTTGAAGGTTGCAAAATTTTTGCCGTCCATTCGGTTATGCCACGCCAATCGACAAGTTTTTATTTTTTTATATCATCATAGCCATCAAACTGCTTAAATCATAAACTGCTTAAAGTTTAAAAAATATCAAAAAATGCTTAAAGTTTCACATAAGCAGCAGTTTCGCATAAGCACTTTCACATAAGCAGTTAAACATAAGCAGTTAAACATAAGCAGTTTCACATAAGCAGTTAAACATAAAAGCAGTTTCACATAAGCACTTTCACATAAGTACTTTCACATAAGCAGCTTCACATAAGCATTTTCACATAAACATCAACCATCAGAACCAACATAAACATCAACCATCAGAACCATCAGAACCAACATAAACATCAACCATCAGAAACATCAACCATCAGAACCAACATAAACATCAACCATCAGAACCATCAGAACCAACATAAACATCAACCATCAGAAACATCAACTATCAGAACCAACATAAACATTAAACATCAACCATCAATGTGAAACTGCTTATGTGAAACCACCAACTCGACCACTTTTTTAGATCTAACAATCATCAAAACCAAGCATCATCGGTTGTAGATCTAAAATGGGTCGAGTTTTAGATCTAGAAAGATCTAATCAGAAACAGATCTAAAAATATCTAAAAATATCTAATCAGAAACAGATCTAAAAAGTGGTCGAAAACCACCAACATAAAGATCTAACACCATAGGCTTTTCAGATCTAAATAAAAAGATCTAACACCAAGAACCATCACAAAATAATTCTAAACCATCACAAGAACATCAAAGATCCAACCGTGAGTTTTAAAAACTCTTTTAGATCTAAAAAGATCTAAAAACCACCATCATCCCTTTTAGATCTAAAAAGATCTAAAAGAAGATCTAAAAACCACCATCATCATCCCTTTTAGATCTAAAAAAAGATCCAAAGCACCACCATCATCCCTTTTTCAGAGCGTACAATACTACAACTCTAAAAAAATAAAAAGTTAAAACCGCGTACAATACTACCACTCACACCCCCACAGTCTCACCATCAAACTGCTAAAACACAGTCACACCCCCACAGTCTCACCATCAAATTGCTAAGAACACAGTCTCACCATAGGCGTGGTCTATCCTAACCACCATCAAGAACCAACAAGCGGTTTTTAGATCAAACCTGCTAAGAACACAGTTTTTAGATCAAGACAGAGGAGAGAGTATTGATGGGAAGGTGAGGGGAATATGCCAGAGAAAAGAGAGTCAAAGAGATAAGGGATGGGAGGGGGTGGGGTAGTAAAGTCTGTGGGTGGGAGGGTAGTATTGTACGCGGTTTTAACTTCTTCTTCTTTTTTTTTCTTTTCCGCCTGAGAGAGTGTAAAAAAAATTTTGTAAAAAAATTGTAAATAACGTTGTAAAGAAAAAAAGTTGATTGGTAAAAAAAATTGTAAAAAAAGTTGTAAATAATAAAAGTTGTTAAAAATAATAAGAAATTTGTGAAAATAATAAAAATTTGTAAAAATAGTTGTTAAAAATAATAAAAGTTGTAAAAGTTGTTAAAATATTAAAAGTTGTAAAAAAAATTAAAAGTTGTTAAAAATAATCAAAGTTGTAAAAATAATACAAAGTTGTAAAAAAATACAAAGTTGTAAAAAATACAAAAAAAAAAAAAAAAAAAAAAAAAAAAAAAAAAAAAAAAAAAAAAAATAAAAGTTGTAAACTTTTTAATGTATTTTCAAGTGTTCAGGTCTCCCGATCAACTGTAACACCCCAAACTCGGGTTAAGGCAGCGGGACTGAGTTAGGAGTATTACTCGAGGGGTAGTGAGTCAAAATCATAGATAAGCAATCTCATAACGAGACGTTTTTAATAAAACACCACATTCAATTACAAAGTTCAACTTTTAGAGTTCAAGAGACTCTTAACACATTTAGCAGCGGAAAATGAAATAGTTTGCAGCGGAAAATAAAGTAGTTTGCAGCGGAAATTAAGATAGAAATAACAAAACATAACCCACAGATAGCCATCCAGAACCTCCAGCCCTTCCTCGTGCACACTTCACATTTCAATTACCTAAGATAAACATGCTAAAAAGTCAATACAAAGGTTGAGTGTAATCCATATGTTTAATAAAATAATAGTTGAGCACAAGATTTTTAGTCTGGAAGCGTCACATATTTCTCTGGATTTTCTTGCTAAGATCATGACACACAATGCGTTAACCAGTACCAGTAATCCTGGCATAAGTCGACAGTAACCGCGGAATTTTATAATCATAACAATTTCCCCCAAGTAGGTATCTTGTCAAATACCTAGGTAACTCAAATATAACACCCGTGTTGCCTACCCGGTCAACAGGGATGGGATGGTCAATCCTATAGGCCTATATACTATAATCGCGCTCACCCGCAGGTGATTAATGGTTCATGATCGACGACTTACTTTTGGCAAGGAAGGTACTTAGCATTCATAGCGTCAATCAGGAAATAGCATACAAGTAAGCAATTGTGCTCAGAAAATAGTAAATAGCATGTACCTCCCCCACGGGATTTATAAACATTTAAAAGTGCACAAGTAGAGTTATGAATCACACCTTAGTCACAGAGAATACGAGATAAACAATCAGATGGTACGGCACAGCAAATGAACCTCAGCACAACCTAATCAATTAAATGGCATAACTCAGAAATATTACTTGAAATGATTTAATAAATAATACTCGTATAAAAGGTTTTAGTTTCAATGGCGTTCGAAAGAAAAGATACGTTTAAGTCTCGTGTGGAAGACAAGAAAGGTAGAGAGATAATAAGTCAGCGAATACAAACGAACACTCAAGGAAGACGAGGGAAGAAGAAGAAAGGAATATGAAAGAAAGAATGAAATCAGAAAGAGAATAAATAAACAAATAGACAACATCGATAGATAGTTTCGGCTTTTCCCAGCTTTCCCAAAATAGATGTTATAACCGCTAAAACATAAGAGCTTTGAAAAGGTTTTAGGACATTTAATAAATCATAAATAGTTTAAGTTTATAAAATATTTTACGAAATTTCGGCGTGCAGTGCCCGTTTATAAGACGTTCCCAAGTCATACGACTTATTTGAATAATTTAATTATCGACAAGTTTTACAAGTTTTAATATATAATTGGACATATCATTCGCGTGAATATTAGTTGTTTAGTTTTATCGACCATTTTGTATAGTTCGGGTCCAGATAGGTTAAGCTCTTATGAGTCTAACGTACCCTTCCGTCTCGTGTACCAAAGGGTCCATAATAGTCCAAATAACTAATACCGTAAATCCAATACGTCCAATCCTTTTCCTCAATGTTACAACATAACAATATTATTCAAGTCCAACCGATAAATAAAAAGTATCCCATATGTGTTGCAAATATTCCGAAACATCCGATACCGATAACAAACAAATATATAATAAACGTCTAACCTAAATATAACACGACTCACATTAAATAAATAATAAACAACGACAAATAATAAAAATACGACTCGACGAGAGTAGTTAAATAAACAACAAAACGACAAGTAAATAACCTTGGCCGTGAATCGCCACGAGTCATTGCTAGACTCAATCCGAGCCGTCGAGGCTCTCGGCCGCAAATATATCCAACACAACACAATTATTATCCACATTATCTAAATCCTAATTCTAACCTACTTTATTTAATCTTTATATCAAAATATTTTTCCCATTCGACACATTTTATCCAAAACGCAACATAATCCAAAACGACATCCGCAAATCGACGATACTAACTCTAATCTTAACACTAAATTATATCAACTCTATTTTTCAAAAACTCCAAACCATATCACGAACAATACTCTCTTCGACACAAGTACTCCAAATGATACAACAATTCTAAAGCTGCCAATATTATCAATATTCCAACGCAATCCGAATTTAAACACAAACCTCAAACAACGTATTCTAAATATTCCCAACTTGCTGTGACTCACCGTGAGTCATGGCTCGGCTGTAGCCGACTGCCGGAATAGGGAACGACCAAACGGACCCAAATTCATATCAAACTTCAACAAAATGATACCACATCAAAATAAATAGCAAGGAACAATAAAACATCACAATAATCAAACCCTCACCGAGTCAACCGAGTTGACTCGGTGAGTTGACCGAGTGGACTTAGTCACCGAGAAGGGGAAGAGGGGAGGGTTTTTCCACACGAGGGTTTTTACACCATTTATATATCCATTTTATCAATAAAACTTATCTATTTTTTGGATTAAATAAGTAAATAAATAAATAATTAAAAATTATTGAAATTAAGGTTTGAAAAATTATTAAAGAAAATAAGAAATAAGGGCGCGTGGGGGTTTTACCGAAAGAAAAGGTGGCTTAGGTGGGTGGTGGTGGCTCGGTGGTGATGGCAGCGACGGTGGTGGCGCGTGAGGGTAGTTGTGGTGGGAGCCAAGGGCTCAAACTTTCCAGAAAGGGGTATAAATGGCCGATCTATTGATTCGGCTAAAAATATAACTCGCCGGAAAATTATTCCGGTGGTCTGAATTTGGCCGGCAGTGGTGGTGGTGGCCGGACAGGGATTGCCGGCGAATAGAGAGAGAGAGAATGAATAGTGAATGGGAAATTATTATTAATATGAGGTATTTATATTTTTGAGGAGGGGTTGAAATTGAAAATGTGGGAATGAGGGGTGTGAAATGTAAATATGGGCGGAGGGACTAATCCTGCCACCTTGGCTATTCGTTTCGAATAAACACTGTGGGACCCATTCGACATACCAAACGAACTCGAAAATCAACGAAACTTGCGGCATTGTTCACGAAATAATTTTTCCAATAACAACAAGTTTAAATATGCAATACTTTCAAAAATCAATTTTTTTGGCAAATACGATATGTTTTGTGCTTTCTAGGTTGTGCCGGTTCACTAATAGGGACAATATTCTCGTTTCTCATAATATTTCTCGTTTCTCAAGCCCAAATAAATGCAATGAAAAGTTTAAGTTCTCAGGTAACGCAGAATTTTAAAATAATTGGCTAGAAAGGATTTGAAAAATTACCGGGTGTTACAGCACATACATCATATTAGGAAATCCGTCCCGGATTTCAGTTCAACTTATCAGTCCCGGTTTCGAAGAGGTGAGGGTATCTGCGTTTGAACTGGTCCTCGCGTTCCCAGGTGAATTCGGGTCCTCTCTTGGAGTTCCCGCGAACCTTCACAAGGGGAACTTGGTTCTTCTTCAGTCGTTTGATCTCACGCTCCATAATCTCTACCGGCTCTTCAATAAAGTTCAATTGTTCATCAACTTGGATCTCATCGAGTGGAATTACGGCTGTCTCATCGGACAAGCATTTCTTCAGATTGGACACGTGGAATATAGGGTGTACTCTACTGAGCTTGGGAGGCAATTCTAGTCTATAGGCTACAGGACCAACCCTGTTCAGAATCTTGAACGGTCCGATGTACCTTGGGTTTAGTTTTCCGCGCTTTCCCAAACGAATCACTCCTTTCCATGGTGAAACTTTCAACATGACTCGATCCCCAACCTGAAACTCCAGGGTTTACGTCTCACATCTACGTAACTTTTTTGACTGTCTTGCGCGATCTTCAATCGGTTCTTAATCTGTACAATCTTTTCTGTGGTCTCACGAACCAGATCCGGTCCAATGAGCTGAGCTTCTCCTACCTCAGCCCAACAAAAGGGTGATCGACATTTTCGGCCATACAATGCCTCAAACGGTGCAGCCTTAATACTTGAATGATAGCTGTTGTTGTATGAAAATTCAACCAAAGGCAAATGAGTATCCCACCCATTTCCAAAATCAATCACGCAGGCCCGGAGCATATCCTCCAATGTCTGAATCGTCCTCTCGCTCTGGCCGTCTGTCTGCGGGTGATATGCAGTGCTCATGTCGAGGTTCGTAGCAAAAGCATCCTGTAGCGACTGCAAAAAATTAGAAGTAAACCTGCTGTCTCTGTCGGAGATAATAGATATGGGAGCTCCATGTCTCGATACTATCTCCTTCACGCAGAGCCTCGTCAACTTATCCATACTGTAATTCTCTTTGATCGGTAGAAAATGTGATGATTTTGTTAATCGATCGACTATGACCCATATAGCGTCGAAACCAGTTGTAGTCCTAGGGAGTTTCGTGACGAAATCCATCGTGATCCATTCCCATTTCCATTCGGGAATCTCAGGTTGTTGTAGGAGACCCGACGGTTTCTGATGTTCGGCCTTAACCTTTGCGCACGTCAAACACCTTCGAACATAGTCAGCAACTTCAGCTTTCATATTCGGCCACCAGTATAGTTCCTTGAGGTCATGATACATTTTTTCAGATCCTGGGTGGATAGAATACTTTGACTTGTGAGACTCATGCATGATCAAGTCTCGCGGTCCTCCATAACGTGGCACCCAGCTTCTTCCTTTAAAACACAATGTTCCATTTGAACGCTTCTTAAACTTATTCTGTATCATTCCATAAAGACTCTCACTCTGGAGATCTTCTTGTTTCACTGCTTCTTCTTGAGCACGGAGAATTTGAGCGGGAAGGTTCGAATTGATGGTCATAACTAAAGCTCGAACTCGTAGCGGTTTCAACCGCTCCTTACGGCTCAAGGCATCAGCCACAACGTTAGCCTTTCCTGGGTGATATCTGATTTCACAGTCGTAATCACTTAGAGTTTCCAACCATCGCCGTTCCCTCATATTCAGCTCCTTCTGATCTAAGATATGCTGAAGACTCTTGTGATCGGTGTACACGACACACTTCATTCCGTATAGGTAGTCCTCCATATCTTGAGTGCAAAAACCACGGCTCCTAACTCCAAATCATGCGTGGTATACTTCTCTTCATGGGTCTTAAGTTTTCGGGAAGCATATGCCATAACTTTCCCTCTCTGCATCAAAACTGCTCCTAACCCGTGATATGATGCATCACAGTACACCACAAAATCTTCCACTCCGTCTAGCAACGCCAAAATCGGTGCACTACACAGTTTTCGCTTCAGAATTTGGAATGCTTCTTCTACATCACTTCCCTATTCATACTTCTTATTCTTCTGAGTCAACGCAGTTAATGGTTTAGCAATCTTGGAGAATCCCTCGATGAATCTCCGGTAGTACCCGGCCAATCCCAAAAATTGTCGGATCTCTGTAGCATTAGAAGGTGTTGGCCAATTCTCGATAGCTTCAATTTTTGCGGAATCCACATGCAACCCTTTGTTGTCAATCACATGGCCAAGAAATTGTACTCTGCGAATCCAAAATTCACACTTAGAGAATTTGGCGTACAATTTTTCTTCCTTGAGTAACTTGAGAATTGTCGTCAGATGCTGCTTGTGCTCCTCTTCTCTCTTGGAGTAAATCAAGATATCGTCGATGAAGACTATGACAAACTTGTCCAAGTATGGTTTACACACTCGGTTCATGAGATCCATGAATACAACCGATGCGTTTGTCAAACCAAATGGCATTACCTTGAATTCATAGTGGCCATAGCGAGTCCTGAACGCAGTTTTGGGAATATCCTCTTCCTGAACTCTAAGTTGGTGGTAACCTGACCTCAGATCTATCTTAGAGTAGTAATCTGACCCTTGCAACTGGTCAAACAAATCATCAATCCTCGGTAATAGGTAGCGATTCTTCACCGTCAGCTTGTTCAATTCGCGATAGTCAATGCACATTCTAAACGACCCATCTTTCTTCTTTACGAACAACACCGATGCTCCCCACGGTGATGAACTAGGTCGAATGAAACCCTTATCCAACAACTCTTGCAACTGATTAGACAGTTCTTGCATTTCGGTAGGAGCGAGTCGATACGGTGCACGAGCCACGGGTGCAGCTCCTGGAACTAAGTCAATCAGGAATTCCACTTGTCGAGCCGGTGGAAGTCCAGGTAGATCCTCAGGAAATACCTCAGGGAAATCACGCACAATCAGGACGTCCTCGAGTCGTCTCTCTTCAGACTCTTTCTTGGACACTTGTGCTAAAAACGCATGACATCCCTTCTCAATGTAATTCAGAGTCTTGAGGCAGGAAATGATACTCAGACGGGTTCCACTACGGTCTCCGCGGACAACCAAAGTCTCTTCATCAAGAGGGATATGAACAACTCGTTCATCGCAAATAATACTGGCTTGATGTTTGGACAACCAATCCATTCCCACAACTACGTCAAAGCTTCCGAGTTCAATGGGCATAAGGTCGATGCTAAACGGGTGATCTAGAAGGTTTAGGGTACAGTCTCAGATTACGGTGCAAGTATTAACTAGGTTTCCATTAGCTAGTTCGATACTATAGTTGGTGTCTAGTGTGGTATGGGTGAGATTCAGTATTGGTGAAATCTTAGAAGATAGAAAGCTCATATCGGCACCAGAATCGAATAAGACTTTAACATGAAGATTATTGAGTAGAAATGTACCGGTGACTACGTTCGGGTCATTCTGCTGTTCTCCAGTACCCATCACATATACTCTGCCACGAGCGCCTTCAGTTCTTCGTCCATTATTCTTTGGGCACTCGTTCTTGTAATGTCCACGTTCTCCACACCCAAAGCAAGTTACAACCGGCTGTGCATTACTCCCTGTAGCCAAAGCCTTTCCCCTACAGTTCTTAGCAGCATGACCAACCTTGTTGCATTTCTGACATTTCTCAGTGCAGGGTCCAGAATGATGTTGATTGCACTTGGCACAGTATGGTTGATTCCCATCATATCCTCCTACTTGAGCTGTGGCAGCTACATATGCTTTGACAATCTCTTGGCGTCGATTCTACTAATTGTGGTGATTGTTATTGTGGTACTGGTTATTGTTGTTGTTGGGGTGATGGTTATGGTGAGGATGATTGTTGTCGTTGCGGTTGTTGTAGTTGTTGTGGTTGTTCCTCTTGTAGTCATCCCATTTCCTCTTATGATCAAAGCTGTTACCTTTCTGAGCAGTTCCATTCTTGATTGCCTGATCCACCAGTCGTTCAGCGATACGGATTGCATCATCCAAAGTTTGAGAATTGTATGACGTCACATTCCCTTTGATACAGGCCGGTAAATCTCCAATAAACTTGATGCGTGCGATGTGTCGTTGCGGTTTAGCAGTTTTAATGCCTACTCAAGTTTTAAATTTATATTTAGCCGACTTATCAATAACACACACACTTAACGAGCAGTGTACCCGGTCAGTATGAAGATAATGGTAAGTAGAGTGTCGATCACTAAGAGTGGAACGTATTATCTCGTTATTCTAATCAGTATTTTAATATCCTAACACAAGGGGGTTTCAGCCTGAGAGACTGGCACGGTTTGTTTGCAATTAAATAATAAAATAAACAATAGGCACGAATCAGCAAGTAGCACACACGTACACAGATAGATACTCGAGACAATAAGAGGGCTGTCCTTATGATTAAGTAGATTGTCACTTGTTTTATTGATAGCTTTATATGAAGTGTATGTAGTTAACCCTTTCTCGTTGGTCCTAATCTTATCGGCGAGTAAACCCTTAATGATTACTTATGTCTAAAAGTTATTCCTAAGTGATCAATTTAGTAATAACCGTGGGAGCCACATTATGTCCCGCAGTCAAATGCCCGCAAGCCACTAATAAACACAGAGGTTATCAATGCACTAATAAGTAGTAACCAAAGACATCAACATATAAACTTTAATTGATGGGAAAGCAAGTATTAAAGGGAGTGCAATCTTTCGTTGTCACATTACACAAGCCACCAATCCTGATGAATTAAAGTTTGCTAACACAATAAAACAAAACTACTTAATGAATTAAATACATGCAGCACCTTCTTACAGCTCTTGTATCTTTGATTTGGGTGTGTCTTGTGCTGCCTCCTTGACTGAATTCGTCCTTTTGTTCTGCTGTTCGGACTTAGGTTATAATATAATGCGTACAAAATTCGTCTGGTCTTGGGGTATTTATAGTTTCTGTCTGAGGGAAGATGCGGCGCATCTAAGGAGTAGATGCGGCGCATGTACTTAACTTCGCGTGGGGTCCAAGATTATAATATTCAGGAATATTCGTACACCGCCAGAAGATGCGGCGTAACTCCATGATTAGATGCGGCGCATGTCCTCTTGTATCTTGGATCGTATCTGGTGATATCTTGATAGAGATGCGGCGCATGTCGTGAGTGAGATGCGGCGCATCTGGAGCAGATTAGTCTTGATCTTCTTCATTTCAGTAGACTCTTCACTTTATGCATGTTTTGCTCCATTATTAGTCCAAAATCGCCAAGTTTCACCAAATGCTTGTTTTTACCTGAGAATTACAAAAGTAAATGATTAAGTATCAATCCTCATACATAATATAGTAAAACAAGTCAAATTAATAGGATAAATGATAGTAATAAAATGTACTTATTTGAGTTCATCAAATATCCCCCCACTTGAACTTTACTTGTCCCCAAGTAAACCTTAGATTAAATCTTATGAAAATGTATCCTAAAAGATATTAGGATGTATTTTTATATATAAGCATGTATTCGTTTATTTCATAATCACACAACTAAACACTTAACGAATTAGAAGTAAAATAAAATAAGTCGATAAAAGCAAATCTAATCGTTTAACTGTCCAGTCGCGACGAATATTCTATCATAAGCTTGGCAAGTATACACATCTCCACCACTAAAGCTAAGGAATAACAAGTCTAAAGCGGTAAAAAGGGTTTTTAGGCTTAAGGGTTAATTATTCTCTTTTCACTATCGATCTCAAATTCCAGAAAAGGCGACAAAATCACAAATACATGATCGAATCCACGAACACGATACTTGCAATTGCTCAAATCCTTAACTCGAATAGGCTAAAGATAGGTCCAAACTTCACCAATAATAATATATCAAAAAGGGCGACAAAATCATAAATACATAGCCGAATCCACGACTACGATACTTAAGATTGCTCAAATCCCTAATCTCAATAAATCAAAGGTTTGGTTGGATAAAGAATAGGGTATGGATAACATTTGGGATATAAATTGGTGTAAAAATAAAAATAAACAAAACAAATAAATTAAAATCCTAAGTGTGGTTAATCACTATCCCAACCATCCCATGAATAAGACTCATATCATCGAATAACTCACGCTTTAACACTTGAAACACACGCTTTAGGTAGACACGAATTATACTCAACAAGATCTTAATCAAAGAATAAACCTTAATTGGCGTTCCCATAACTGCCAATTCCCATTCAATCCATAGATATAGTACAACAAATAGTGGTGATATCGACCACTTACATAACTTTACATCGTTGGTTTGAAAACAAACATCCAACTTTTCTTTCTTTCTTTTTCTTTTCTTATTTTTTCGATTTTTTTTTTTTTTTTTTTTTTTTTTTTTTTTTTTTTTTTTTTAACTAAACATAAACATAGATGTGTAAAATTTCACCACATCACTATAACTTCCTTTCCGGATAATTTTTCCATACTTTTCATACTTCAGAAATAACGGTAATAGCGAAAGTAGTAAACACACGAAAAATAAACTCAAAGATATACAATATTCACTTTCACTCCAATTGCATTGTGCAATTTCCCGACCTAACCAAAGATAATGAATTACGCACGCGAACACAGGTAATGTAAGGAAACACACTTTGCCTATAGCAATTAACCAACCACGGATTCTAATCTACAGGGTAGGCTAAGGTGTAAGGGTGTAACGAAACATTTTAAACATAGGTGTAAGAAACGAAAGGAATGGCTCTGAGTGTTTTTCTAGGGGTATCTTACTCTAAAAATGAGAGTAACAAAAGGGTTTATACGGGGGTTAACTAACCAGTGTAGTTAGTTAATAACACATAACATATAATAGGCTATTTGGGTGTAATCCTAGAAATTTACCAAGTTAGACAAGTCATTCCAATTATATAAAATAATACTTATTATGGTGGTCTCGAATAGTATACAAGCCAAGTTCTAAAGTTTACAAGTCACCGGCACACTCATAGATTTGTGAATTTTGGAAAAATCACAATTTTTGAAAATAACGTCATGTGTGCAGCTATGCAACTTAGATCTTAAACAAAAACATGCTAAAAAATTTAAGTTTGATATATTAAGCACATTTTAAGCATAATTTTTGAAAAAGTTTAGGACAAGTAATTGTTAAGTGTTCTAATTCTCCTATCCCCCCACTTAAGTTAAACAACGTCCTCGTTGTTTGTATAAAAGGTTAAAAACTGGAAAATAAAAGAATTAGAACAGAAAAACTCCCCTGAGATTTGCTCGGTATGATCCTCCATTTGTGTAAGAGCAAAAATCATCTTTCTTGTGGATTAGAACGTTAAAGCTTCATACTTGATGTATCCACAGGAAATCCAGGAAACTATAATACCACCAACACTTTAAAACACACCTAAGATAAGAAAGGTTCAAGCTTGCATAATACATTAGTAGTTAGATAAAAATAAAACTTAAAAATTAAAACTGAAAATCATCAGGTCAGTCGATGCGCCGTATCTTATTGAAGAAGATACGCCGTATCGAGCCTGGAATTAATACGGATCAGAATAAAGATGCGCCGCATCCTTAACCAGGGATGCGCCGCATTAAAAATAAACTGATAAATAGTTTTAAATTCGAAAATAAAAATGCAGAAAAATTAAAATAAGATATGACCATTGCAGGAGATGCGTCGCATCTCAGAATTGAGATGCGCCGTATCCTCATGCGGCCTGGACTGAAAATAAAACAAAATAAATGATAGGATGCGTCGCATCTTTTAACCAGATGCGGCGCATGTAGATACCAAACAGACTGTTAACAGTCTGTTGTAAAATGACTCGTTCCACGGTTTAATCTTTCACGTCCTCTCGTACTCTCATGCTGAACTTAATGCCAGTCTTCATCAGATATAACAAGAAATATAAACTGAAACATTAAATATATATATGAGAATAGTGATCAGTACAATCCAAAAAATAATAATAATGTGTGGAACAATGTCTGTAAAATCAAGAGAGTAAGATCATGGGTGAGCAAGGTCGTCTGGATGGGTCCCGGAAGTGCTGGCTCCATCAGTCCTCTGGCGGACTCTGCGCTCATATGCACGCGTCACTCCCGCAACCTCAGTACCATCTGGACGAACGTGTGTAATACCCTGCTGCTCTAATAGTCTGCTCACACTCCTAACCACCCACTCAGAGTCCCTCCTCAGGGCTCTCAACTCTCCCTCGACTGCCTCAAGTCTCTGACCAATGGTGCGTGGGGGTACTGGTGCCTGTGGCACCTCCTCGTCGGCAGGAGCAGCAGCCGGAGGTCCCTGAGGTCCTCCCTGCTCCGCCTCTGGCTCAGCTCTGGCGGGCCCTAATGCTGCCCAAAAGTGCCCTCCCGCAGCCACCTGGCAGATCCCGAGTCTAACCAAATAGTCCCTATCGATAACCGGGAGACGGGCCACAATAACCTCCAGCCCCGCTGGGATCTCTGCTCCAATAACTCCAAAATGGCGGGCCAGCCTCGAAACAAAATGCCCGCCAGTCATCTGGCTCCTCCGATCTCTCCCTGCAGCAGATCGGTGGAGGTAGTGCGCCAAGAAGTGGGGGATGTTCACACACATCCCCTCATCCATGCTCCTCAAGAGGAAGAGGTCCAGAGTGGTCACCTTCTCAGGTGACTGACCCCTCCCAGCAATGGTGAGTGCAATCAAACGGTGGCATAGCCGCCTCATCGGCTCCCTGATCAATGTGTAGGATGGGGTGGAAGTAACAATGTCACCCATCGAAGAAATCCTAACCCAGTAATCACTGAATACTCCTCTGTCAGGGACAACCCGTAAACTCTCAGCCCAGTATCTGGCAAACCCAGCAGATCCAATCTCCTCCTCAGTGTGTAGCCCCATGGCCAAAATAAACTGCCTCATCGACATCTGCCTATGCACACCTCCTAACCTAAACACCAGAGTGTCAGCTGTATCAATCTCCATATCCGTCTCCCTGTAATGAATCGTGCTAAAGAACTCCAGCATGAGCTCCCTAATCAGAGGCTCGTCAGTCCTAAATAGTCTCTCCCAAGCACTAGACCTAAACACCGCCTCCTCATCATCTCCAGTGACTACCATCTCCATCCGACGCTGCAAACTCTCAGCTGCATGTCCACCACCGATCAATCCCACATCGTCAAAATTCAAAACCTGGACTCTGAATATTTTCTTGAAGTAAATCGAGTCAAGCCTATGCAAGTAATCCTCTAGAGTGGCAGGAGTAAGTCCCATGTTCTCAAATTGTAGCCACTGATGCCTTAGTGTCACCTCTGGTAATGCCATCTGAAATAGATATTCACAGTCAGTAAACAATTCTGCAAATAAGGTAGATACGGCGCATCTGATTTAATCAGTGCGGCGTATCTATATAAAGTATAAGAGATGCGGTGCAAGACAATAGATACGGCGTATGAAGATGCGTCGTATCTAGATTAATCAATACGGCGTATCTAAAATTTTATCAATTTTGAAATAGGTCGTTACGCCGCATTAATCAACCCAGATGCGCCGCATCTAAAAGCATATCAGTATAAAATAAAGGGGCAGGCACGTTTATCGAGAATCCGTATCCGTGACGTAAACTATCACTAAATATCACAGTTTTATATATTCTTTATATTAGTTCAAATATCGCATTCCACCACTACTAATTCGCCTTCCCGCTAAATATTCAAAATCGAACCAAAAACCTTAATTTTCGGTTAAATCAAATTAGGTTATGAGTTCAACTATTTATGCAAATTAAATACGGGGGAAACCATCTAGAGCAAGTCCTAATCATATCTCTATATCACTTAAGCACGAATCGATTCAATCCTATAAACCCTAATTTTCGTATTAATCAAAATTAAATCGAAATGGAACAATTACCTTAGTTTTTGTGATTAGGAGAAGGATTATAGCTCGGATTAAAGTGTGGATTCGAGGAAAGATGTTCGTATTAAGAGTATAATTTCACTGTGTGTTCTTAACTGTGTGTGTTTATGCGGCGCATTCCCGTCGTATTTATAGGGCGACACGATGCGCCGTATTAGAAAATTGGGATGCGCCGTATCTATTTAATTTCGTTGACTAGTCAATAAGTCCCAGTTGGTCAGGGATACGGCGCTTTGGATATTTAGATCCGCCGTATCTCTATGTTAGTTAACGAAATTTAAATGAAGAACGTACCTTGGCCTCCGCAACACAGTTCCTTATACATCAAATTTGGGTTAAACGGCACACCATATAGATGAATTCAAAATAAGAGCAATAGGCATAAACGTTTCATTAATAATTGTAATCCTATTGTTTAGTGGATAAGGATTTATTCCGAGGTTAGGAACAAATATCGTTTTTGAGCATACAAAATTAAGATTACGATTTGAATCAGATGTATAATATGGATAATAAAACTGAGATCATAGTGTAGAGAACTTTCCTTTGGGCAGTTGAATTATCGTAGAGTTTACCTGGGATTCTATTTCAAGAATTTAAGAAGTTCAATGTTACCAGTACTGAGTTTTCCTCCACTCTTGTCGTCTTATGTTCGGTTACTTCAGCTAGCGTCTCTTGGTTTGGTTCAGAATGTAATCTTTCTTGGTGATGCTCGAGTCATCATTTATCCTGAAAATAAACAACTTGCACACGAGAGTAGCTGACCGATCAAGGTAAATATCAAAAATCAACTATATTTATCAAATTATATTCGTCGTACTAACAAAAGTCAATGCGCCGAGTTTTCGTTACGTTTAAAAATACAAGATTTTTGATTCAGTAAGATGCGTCGTATCGACAGAGATCGATACGCCGTATCTGTTTAATAATTCGCAAACTGTTTTTAATTAAAATAATAGATACGCCGTATCTGCTAGAGCAGATGCGTCGTATTACGTTAAAGTTTAGAAAAAAATTTTCTTAAAAATAGATACGCCGTATCTTGGGGAAAAGATGCGTCGTATCACTTTATCGCATAAAAGAAAAAATTTTCTTATTAAAAACAGATACGCCGTATCTTGGGGAAAAGATGCGTCGTATCGAATTAATTAAACGCGTTGTATTTTTAAAAAAAAATTAAACGCAATACGCCGTATCTGAGAGATCAGATGCGCCGTATCGTTTGATTTAGCACAGTACAACGATAGCAGAACAGAAAATACGAAAAAAAAAATAAAAAAAACCAAAAATAAAAACACACAAACAAAAATAAAACACACAAAAATAAAGAAAACAATAAACACACAATACAACAAATATGCAAAATAGTACAATGATGCAATTAATCTAATAAAAAGAAAAAAAAAAACTAATTAAAATACTAATTAAATTAACAGATAATAACAATTCACTCCCCGGCAACGGCGCCAAAAACTTGATGCGTGCGATGTGTCGTTGCGGTTTAGCAGTTTTAATGCCTACTCAAGTTTTAAATTTATATTTAGCCGACTTATCAATAACACACACACTTAACGAGCAGTGTACCCGGTCAGTATGAAGATAATGGTAGGTAGAGTGTCGATCACTAAGAGTGGAACGTATTATCTCGTTATTCTAATCAGTATTTTAATATCCTAACACAAGGGGGTTTCAGCCTGAGAGACTGGCACGGTTTGTTTGCAATTAAATAATAAAATAAACAATAGGCACGAATCAGCAAGTAGCACACACGTACACAGATAGATACTCGAGACAATAAGAGGGTTGTCCTTATGATTAAGTAGATTGTCACTTGTTTTATTGATAGCTTTATATGAAGTGTATGTAGTTAACCCTTTCTCGTTGGTCCTAATCTTATCGGCGAGTAAACCCTTAATGATTACTTATGTCTAAAAGTTATTCCTAAGTGATCAATTTAGTAATAACCGTGGGAGCCACATTATGTCCCGCAGTCAAATGCCCGCAAGCCACTAATAAACACAGAGGTTATCAATGCACTAATAAGTAGTAACCAAAGACATCAACATATAAACTTTAATTGATGGGAAAGCAAGTATTAAAGGGAGTGCAATCTTTCGTTGTCACATTACACAAGCCACCAATCCTGATGAATTAAAGTTTGCTAACACAATAAAACAAAACTACTTAATGAATTAAATACATGCAGCACCTTCTTACAGCTCTTGTATCTTTGATTTGGGTGTGTCTTGTGCTGCCTCCTTGACTGAATTTGTCCTTTTGTTCTGCTGTTCGGACTTAGGTTATAATATAATGCGTACAAAATTCGTCTGGTCTTGGGGTATTTATAGTTTCTGTCTGAGGGAAGATGCGGCGCATCTAAGGAGTAGATGCGGCGCATGTACTTAACTTCGCGTGGGGTCCAAGATTATAATATTCAGGAATATTCGTACACCGCCAGAAGATGCGGCGTAACTCCATGATTAGATGCGGCGCATGTCCTCTTGTATCTTGGATCGTATCTGGTGATATCTTGATAGAGATGCGGCGCATGTCGTGAGTGAGATGCGGCGCATCTGGAGCAGATTAGTCTTGATCTTCTTCATTTCAGTAGACTCTTCACTTTATGCATGTTTTGCTCCATTATTAGTCCAAAATCGCCAAGTTTCACCAAATGCTTGTTTTTACCTGAGAATTACAAAAGTAAATGATTAAGTATCAATCCTCATACATAATATAGTAAAACAAGTCAAATTAATAGGATAAATGATAGTAATAAAATGTACTTATTTGAGTTCATCAAAACTTTTCAAGCAGCTTCTCATTATCCGGCACCATATGGGCACAGAAAACTTTCAACTCCTGGAATCGGCGAACATAGGTAGCAAGATCAATACCTTTCACCGCCAAATAGTAGAATTCTGTATCCAACTTTCTCATGTCACTACGTGAGCAAAACGCCTGTACCATCTCCTTTTTTAGCTCCTCCCATGAAATATTATAAGCATTCACAATCCTAACATACCTAGTATATGCCATCCACCAGGATAATGCCTGCTCCATCAAGGTTCCTGTGGCATACTTTACCTTGCAGTCTTCCGTCCAGTTACTCCTCAGGAACACTGATTCCATCTTTTCAAACCATTATATTAAACCAAAAGCTCCTTCGGTTCCCTTAAAGGTAGTGAGTTTGCAGTTCATGTACTCCTTGTAAGTGCAGAGACGGTTCTCATAGACAGGTTGCACTCCCACCTGTCCAACAATCTGGTTGCTAGCACCTGCTTGCACAGCAAGCGCCGCAGCTATGCCTTCCTTAATTAGTTTCTGAATCGCAGTTGGGGTCATTTTCTTAGGCGACATAATTCTATCAATCATTACAATGTACAACATTATAAGTATCTGATTAATATAACAGAATCATAAAAGTAAATACGATGACACATCATAATATAGCGTCCATTCAACATCATAATAGTACATCACCAAATACATCGTAGATTCGATACTCGTCATAGTCTTGCAAGATATGCAAAACGACTACAAGTTTCTTATCAAATTTACTAACTGAAACTAGTCAGTTCAGTACGTACAAGGTAAACTACTACTACAATACTAAACTACCATAATAAAATGATCACTAATCTCTACTAACGGTCTCCTATCTCCTTATCATCATCTATTTCCTCATCATTCGGGTGAGATACATCAATAGAGTGTGGGTCCATCTCTGGACTCGGTGGTGTAAAGGGGTGATCGACGGGTGCAACTGATAACTGACCGGTGGGAACTGATGTAGCCGTAATACTCTCCATAGAGCATCGGAACAAGTATAAAAATTTCTAGCCAAATGTTTATAAAAAATTTTCATATAAAAATGAAATAGTAGTGAAAATCCAAACATACAGTAATAAAGTACTTACGAGTGAAGTTGCACGGAAGGCAGATAGCTATCGATTTCGAAAAACATTTTGACTCACATGAAAAATGTTTATAGTCGAGTATGACCTCGTTCTCTATAAACCTTGGCTCTGATACCATTCTGTAACACCCCCAACTCGGGTTAAGGCAGCGGGACTGAGTTAGGGGTATTACTCGAGGGGTAGTGAGTCAAAATCATAGATAAGCGATCTCATAACGAGACGTTTTTAATAAAACACCACATTCAATTACAAATTTCAACTTTTAGAGTTCAAGAGACTCTTAACACATTTAGCAGCGGAAAATGAAATAGTTTGCAGCGGAAAAATAAAGTAGTTTGCAGCGGAAATTAAGATAGAAATAACAAAACATAACCCACAGATAGCCATCCTGAACCTCCAGCCCTTCCTCGTGCATACTTCATATTTCAATTACCTGAGATAAATATGCTAAAAAGTCAACACAAAGGTTGAGTGTAATCCATAGGTTTAACAAAATAATAGTTGAGCACAAGATTTTTAGTCTGGAAGCGTCACATATTTCTCTGGATTTTCTTGCTAAGCTCCTGACACACAATGCGTTAACCGGTACCAGTAATCCTGGCATAAGTCGACAGTAACCGCGGAATTTCATAATCATAACAATTGCCCCCAAGTAGGTATTGTAGGATATTCATAAACATAACATGTATTGATCTTGTGGTTTCAGCCGAATCTAGAGAGAGAAAGATAGGGGAGTGGGAACCTTTAGAGAGAGAAAATGGGATGTTAGATTAAGAGTGTGAAAAGGTCCAACCCTTCCCACGCATGGGAAGGGGTATTTATACTACTAACATATGTGCCCCGAGTGGGCTGTGGAGTGAGCTAACAGAGGGTAAAGACCCGACCCACTCCACGAATACTTTAATAACTAAACTATTAATAATATTACTAATAATCCTACGAGCTAGTTAATACTAACAGATACTCGGGGTGACCAAGTCTTCACATGAATATTTGTATTCCTAACAATCTCCCCCTAAGGGAGGTCACCCCAGAAATAATGTTTTGAATTCTAGCATTTTATCATATGACTATGACTTCATAGCTCGTAGTTCATGATTCTTCAACGTCATTGATCTTTGTGCAATCAGCAGTGAACTTTTGATGACTGATCTTTTGTCATGGATGATCTTTGAGGAATCATTGAGAATATCATCCAACATATATCTTCAAGTCATCTTCCAGCATCGTCTCCATGTGAAGTTGTGATCTTTGAGCCTTCTTTGAGATCATCAGCCACCGTAAATCTCCAAGCTCATCTGTTGCCGTATTGCCTCCATGTGATTTGTTGTGACCGTTGGACTCGCATGCTCACATTTTTGTGGATCATGATATCTTTTATCAGAGTTGCGGAAGTTGTGTTGTAGGTCTTTCCGCTATCATGATGTCTTTGATAATGAATTGGAAATGTGAGCATGGAGTGAGGATTGACACGTCTCTACTGGAATCAGGAACCACCATTATCATCTTTATGTGAATCTGAAATAAAATAGTTACCAATAAAGTTGGAGAATGAATATGGCTTTGTCATTCGCTCGTTGTGGTTGGATTAACCTTCGGATCCATGAGGACCGACCTGTGATCAGGTAGAATTCCCTTTAAAGAGAATTCTCCTTGACCGGAATTTCCAGCTTGTTTTATAGACTCATCCCACAAATTAACCTTGGAGTCGTCATAACAAGCATGTTCTTTTACCCGAACGTCTCAAAGTAGACAACACGGTAGAGTGAATCAGTGAATTAAATTCATTTATTAAATGAGACCGTCAAACCAATTCCTGGAACAAGATTGATTCAATAGTGAATCGCTCCATTGTTTCTTTTCAGTTGTCACAAGTTTGATCCATAGAGAATCTCATATGTTACCCACCAAGAGCTTGTTTTATGTTGGCTCTAGAAGGATTTCCATCTTCATTGTGAATATTTTCCATATCACTCGGATGTTCTGGCAATACCACAAGGATAATGCGTAGGAATCTTAACATATGTTTTCTTACTTTTCACGGTGTATGAAACAGCAAGCATATTGGAATGTGTCCTAATGAGATTTATTGATGATCTCTTGGCTCTAGACTCAATAGTGCATTTTTGATTTAGTGATCGGAGGCTGGAGAGGACTGCCACCTTTTCAATATCGTCAAACTCGGAGTGAGAAAGACGATAGAAATGTATTGATCTCCATGACAGATGAAACAAGAGTCCTTTGAGGGACCCAGAGTGGCTAGGGAGGGTTGTGTAGCATATCACTGGGTCCATGATACTTGTCTTCAATGTCAGCAATCAAATTAGTGATTCTGACAGCATATGTATTGACCCGGTTTCTGCCTAAGGTATAAGGAGGGCTTCTTTCTTTTCACCCTTTATCTTTACATTTCTTTTTCATTCTTCAACCCCTTCAGCGCTTACCGAGACTTCATCACTAGCACCTTGTTGGGTTTGTTCCAGTACTAGCTCCATCTCAGTCGGCACTCTTCCCTCATTCACTTTTCTCCTTTTTAATCATTCCTAAGGACTTCTATTCTAACTAGAGGATTGTCCCTGGGAAGATCCCTCCGGTTCTGGCTGGATCATGGGAACTAATACCTAACCTCACCATCCTTCTAACTCAAGTACATTAAAGTAAGATTGGTCGGTCTTTGGTATTCTTTCACAATTGCCATCATAAACCATTTGCTCCCCCTCAATATGTGCATCGATATACGAAAGAGTTTAGCACATATTTGGGAGCCTACACATGAGTCCAAAAGATCACATTTTATCAGATTTCATATTTAAATCCCATTCTCTCCCCTGATCAAAAATTTCAAACCATTTGAGATTTGTGATCCCAATTGATTTAAATAAGTTAGAAATTATGGGAGAAAATGTGGTCAGTTTTAATATGTACTGATAATGGAACATGCAACTACTCCCCCTCA
>CP139508.1:288446455-288480884 GCA_021014915.2 Artemisia tridentata subsp. tridentata
TTTTGGGGGGGAAATTTTGAGGGGGTGGATGCCCCCTTGAATATCTTATGGCGAAAACTGGTTTTAGGGGAAGATCGGCCCGGGAAAAAGAAGTTTATTTTTAAACCCCCCGGGTTTGCGGAAGAGCGTATCTTCCGGAGGCCAATCAGGCTTGGCCCACCCGCCGTCCTAGGGCCTTTGAAGCTTAAAGCTATAAGAACAGTAGTATGGAAGGGAGTTTGTTTTATAGCAAACAAGGGTCGGGGCAGTTGTTCTTCCTTATCTAGGGGGCTGGGCCAAAACTTCCAATGTTTTGAACCTCTTTCCCCGCGAGCCCCTTTGAAACTTTTTTGCTTCTTCCGGGGGCTGGAGACCACCTTATCCAAGATGAGGGTGTTAAACATGATAAAAAGTTTTGATCCCTCCTTCTCCAACCCCCCAAAACTTGGGATAGTTTTCTGGGGGATTTTGTATGGGGGTTATTTTGACATACTGCCCTCCCCCCACTTTGTGAAGCTTTTTAATTTTAACCCCTCTTTTGGTTTTAATCCGGAGAATATCCCGAAAATTTGTAATTTGACTGAAAAAAACTTAACCTTTTTTATGTGTTTAAACACTTTTTTTTTATGTTATAAATTTTTTTTTTGCCGGGGCTCATAGGCCGGATTTAAATTTACTATCTTGTTGCCGTACTTAGGATTTCCGGGATATTTGGTGGGTCAAGGGGTTTACATCCCACTTTATCCCTTTAGATAATTGGGAGGGCAATGTCCCCATGCCGGCTTTGCTTGCCTCTTTACGCATTTTTAGAATTGCGGGAGTTGTTTTCCTTTTATGAAATGCGTATACAGATAAAAAAAGACAAGTAATTTTTAGAAAATTTTGTGAATTGATCGGACCCACAAAAATCTTTAATTTTAGTGAACTAATACATAAAAGGTGGCAAGTGCAAAATGAATTCCACCCCCGGAAAAAACCCCCGGGTCACTAAAAAAAAGATGGGAATACTTACATTAAATCACAAGTAACATTTTTTGAGATTCCGGATATTCCATGTCCGGGGTAGATCTTGTCCATCTTGGTTCCGGAGTTTGTATGCTCCTTTTCCCAATGCTTCCATAACTTCGTACGGACCCTCCCACTTGGGGCCTAGCTTTCCGGTGCTCTCAACCAGGCTAGCATCGTTGTTGCGGTACACAAAGTCTCCTGGCTTAAAGGTTTTGCCGCGGACTTTGGCGTTGTAGTATTTTTCCATTTTGGACTTGCTTCTTGCCTCTTCAATAGCCGCGACTTCTCTCCTTTCTTCCAGGAGGTCTAGGTTCAACTGTAAGGCTTCATCGTTTGCTATTGGGTCAAATAGAGCACATCGGAGAGATGGCATGCCAATTTCCACGGGGATGACGGCCTCCGTCCCGTAGGTTAGTGAGAATGGCGTGTTTCCATTGCTCGATTTGATCATTGTTCGGTGCGCTCAGAGTACGTGCGGTAGCTCTTCCAAACAGTCGCGGCTTCCCTGATCAATTCTTGCCTTGATTCCTTCTCCCAAACTTCTATTTGCTCTTTCGACAAGCCTGTTTGCTTGCGGATGCCTTACTGATGCGAACCGCTGTTTGATGATGAGCTTCTCACACCAGTCTTTGAAGGGGTTATCCCTGAATTGCTTGGCATTGTCCGCCACAATCTCCCCCGGCAAGCCGAACCTACACACAATATTATCCCATACGAATTTCTTGACTTGGTTACCAGTGATGGTTGCAAGGGCTTTAGCCTTGATCCACTTTGTGAAGTAATCGATTACGACTATCAAGTATTTGATTCTTCCTGGGGCTTCTGGGAATGGGCCGCAGATGTCTATACCCCATTTGTAAAAGGGTCAGGGGGGGTGATAGGAGTCAAGTTATGCTGGGGATTCTTTGGAACCGGTCGGTGCACCTGACAGTCTTGGCATTTGTTGATCACTTCTCTTGCGTCTCTATGCATTGTCGGCCAGTAATATCTGGATCTTATCGCCTTTGCTACGATAGCCCGTGGTCCGGAGTGCATGCTGCACGAACGCTCATGGATTTCCCTGATCACATAATTTTCTTGTATCGGGCCCACACATCGCAACCACGGCTCCAGAAATGATTTACGGAACAGCACTCCGTTGATGACAGAGTATTGTCTTGCCTTGATTTTTAGCTTTCTGGCCTTTTTCTGATCCGCGGGAAGCACTTCATCTTTCAAGTATTCCAGAAGTGGGGTTATCCAAGTGTCCCCTTCTTCTTCAACCACGGCGATAACCTCTTTCTCCTCGATTGACTTATCTTTTAAGACTTCTACCAAAACCTGTTTTGTCAGATGGGCGAAGCTGGTGGAGGCTATTTTACTTAGTGCGTCCGCCTGCTTATTCTGACTCTGCGGTATCTGTTTAATGGAGATTGTGCAGAAGTTCTCAATCAAGGCCTTGGCTTTTGCGAGATACCGTGTCATGGTCTCTTCTTTGGCTTCATACGCACCGTTGATCTAATTCGCGACTAACCTAGAATCCACGTTTGCAGATAGGTCCTTTACCCCCATCTATTCTGCTATCCTTAGCCCGGCTAGCAATGCTTCGTATTCTGCTTCATTGTTGGATGCATTAAATTCGAATCTCAAAGCGTAAGTGAATTCTGTACCTTCAGGGTTTGTAAGGATTAGGCCTGCCCCGGATCCTTCTTGACAAGATGACCCATCGGTGTACAAGTTCCATGGCTCAACAAACGGCAAATCTTCCGCGGTTGCTTCCGTTTCCAGGGTTTCTTCTTCTGGAACTTCCGCGATGAAATCAGCTAACACTTGTCCTCTTATGGCTGTCTGGGGTCTAAAACTGATGTCATGTCCATTTAGTTCTATAGCCCACTTAGCCATTCAGCCAGTATTTTCGGTCTTTTCCAGCATCTGTTTGATTGGTTGGTCCGTGATGACCACTATTGGGTGTGCTTGGAAGTACCTCTTGAGTCTTCTGGCCGCGTGAACCAGTGACATAACCAATTTCTCCATTGGGCTATAGTTTATTTCCGGACTTTGCAATGTGCGGCTGATGAAGTAGATGGGCTCCTGGCGCGGTCCTCTTTCTGCCAAAAGGATTGCGCTGATGGCCTCTTTAGCCGCGGACAAGTACATGATCAATTCTTCTCTTGGTTGGGGAGCCGTGAGGGTAGGAAGATTAGCGATGTGTTGCTTCATCTCTTTGAATGCTTGTTCTGCTTCCGGTACCCAGTGAAAGTCACTTTTCTTGATGCACTTCTTCAGAGTTTTGAATAATGGTAAGGACTTTTCCGCGGACTTTGATAGGAAACGGTTTAGACTTTCCAATTTTCCGTTTAAGCTTTGTACTTCCTTAATAGTCCGTGGTGAGGGTAACCGGGCAACGACCTCGGATTTCTCCGGGCAAGCCCTGATTCCCTTCTTGCTGATTACGTGGCCCAAGAATACTCCTTCTTCCGCTCCGAAGGTGCACTTTTTTTGGTTTAACTTCATGTTTATCTTCCGGAGTGTCACGAAGGTTTCTTCCACGTCCCTTAGCATTTCCGCCTCCGAATGGCTCTTAATTACCAGGTCATCAACATATACTTCAAGGTTCCTTCCAATGTGTCTTTCAAACGCTTTGTCCACTAGACGCTGGTACGTGGCCCCTGCATATTTCAATCCAAAGGGCATTTTCTTATATCAAAAAATACCTTGGCTTGTGTGGAAGGCGGTTTTTTCCTCATCTTCCGCGGCCATCTGAATCTGGTGGTATCATTTGTATGCGTCCAAGAAGCACTTGAAGGTGTATCCGCAGAGTGACTCGACTTTTCAGTCGATCTCTGGAAGAGGGTAACAATCTTTCGGACATGCTTTGTTTAGATCCTTGAAATCTACACACATTCTCCAGCTTCCGTCACTCTTCTTGACCAGGACCGGGTTTGACAGCCAGTCATGGTAGTGGACTTCTCTCATAATACCGGCTTCGACTAATTTTGCAACATCCTCATTAATTGCTTTGTTCCGCTCCGGAGCATGCCCGCGTTTCTTTTGCCTCACCGGGGCATACCCTTCCCGGATGTTGAGTTTGTGTTCTACCACGCTCCGCGGTACTCCGGTCATGTCGGATGGTTGCCAGGCAAAGATATCCAGATTGCTCTTTAGTAATTCACACAGATCCTTCTTCCCCGGGTCCGTCAAGCTTCCTCCGATGGTGACTGTCTGATCCGGAAATTCTGGGTGTATTGCTACTTGAATCCCATCTTTTTCCGGGGTTTCCTCAGCATCTTTCTGCGGTTGGGGTTCCGCAACCATTTGGCATTCTACTGGAATGATTTTGTCACTATATAACGTGACCACTCCACCCTGGGTGGGGAATTTGATCATTCTGTGGGCTGTGGAAGGGATCATTTTAGGCTGTCTTATCCCCGGCCGGCCGATTATACCATTGTATTGAGAGGATGATCAAACCACCATGAAATTCATCCAAGTGCTGGCTGAGTTTTCTCCATCCCTTAAGGTAACTTCTAACAAAATCTGCCCCAAGGGCCATGATAGTTCGCCACTGAAACCGAGAAGAGGGGCAGTGGCGGGGATCATTCTTTTCTTGATGTCCGGACTCAGTCGGTTGAAGCAATGTTCGTAAAGGACTTCGGAGGCGCTTCCGTTGTCCACGTACATCCGGTGCACGTGGTGTCCGCCCACTCCAGCCTTTATTACTAATGGATGGTCTTCCCAGTCGTCCTCCTTTATTGGAGGGAAGGATATTTCCAAATTAGGCTCAGTACTAGAGGAGACCTTCTGTTTCACCATTCGTTGCCAGGTCCGTATCATGAATATTGCTGGGGCTTTGTCCTTGGCTGCGGTTTCCTTCTTGGCACCTTTAGCGGCCCCGCCTTTCTGGCTTCCGCTCTTGATCTCTTTTACTAAGTGTGCAAACTGGCCAGATCTGACCGCGTCCTCGATCTGCCTTTTCAACTGGAAACACTCATCCGTATGATGTCCTTTTTCTCTGTGGAACTCACAATACCTGTCTTTGTTTCTGGATTCTACCGGGCTTGCCATAGGTGGTGGAGCGGTGAATTTGACCGCGTCCATTGCTAGAATCTCCTTTGGTGTTTTTGTTAGCGGTGTTAAACGGTCGCTCTTTCTCCGGTCCGGCCTTGAATTCCCTTTGAATTCTGTTTTCCTTTCAAAACTCTGGTTGTGAGATGCCCGAGGTCCCCCCTCGTGAGATTTCCATGAAGAGCGGTCTTGTTTTTTCCTTGACACACTTGCCGCAGCTGTTTCTCCACGGATGAAGGCTGTAGTAACCTTCCACATTTCTTCGACCATCTTAGGGATTCTATCATTGAGTCTCTTGATTAGCTCTGGATTGTTAATCCCGTGTACGAATCCCGAAACCTTCATGCATTCGGGGGCGCCCTTCACGTGCATACTTTCCGCTTTGAAGCGGTCGACAAATGTTGCCGTGGATTCTCCTTCTTTTTGCTTGATAAGGTGGAGTTCCACCGGATCTTTGGTGTATTTCTTCTGCTGGAGGAAGTAGGATAAGAAGCTTTTGCGGAGGTCTTAAAAGCTGTCTACACTTTCGGCCGGTAATTCATCGAACCACATTCGAGCATGGCCCATCAGTGTGGAGTTAAACATATGGCACCAAGTGGGCATAGCCCATCGTTCGACTTTGGCCGCGGTACATAAATTTTTCAGCTGGTCCTCCGGATCTCCTGTTCCGTCATACATTTTTACATTGGAGGGCATTCGGGTCCTCTTTGGGAACTCGAAGTTTCTGAGCCTTTGCGTGAAAGGATCTTTGTCATCGATGACGTACGGGCGATAAAGATCGTCCGCATTCCTTTTGTTCTTTTCAGACCCGGCCTCCCAATATCCTCCGTCATAGTCTTCGTTTCCCTCCGGTGTCCAGTCCCTTCGCCTTCTGGAACCGGAGCCAGCGGATCCAGACCCTCCGCCTTTCTCCCTTGAGCGGGGAGTGCGACTGTAGGTCGGGCTTGGGCTTCCTCTTGGACTATCTGGACTTCCTTTCACAAGGGGTCGTCCGTCTTGTCTATAACATCTAGCTTCACCTCTGCGCTCCTTTCGAGCGCGGCTTTTTGATTTAGGCCGAGAGAACACGTCCGGTTTTCTTTCTCCCAATCGTGACTTAACACCTTCTCTTCTCTCCCCTAAACGAGTGAAAACGGTCGACCCGGGGTGTTTGGTCCTTTCCTCATTATCTTCGGGTTCTTTACTAAGTCCGGAGAAAACACTCCGGGAGTAGGAGCTTTCGGAAGGTTCAGGCCTCGCACCGGGGCTTGTCTTTCGCTTTCTCCTGTCTCTTGATTCAACGTATCGGGATTGCTCCCGGGAGTATGAATTCTCTTGTGACTCGTCCTCGAAGTTGAGATGGGTTTTTAATTGTTCCATCTTCTCCGCATGGACTTTTTCAGTCATCAAGGGCAATAGTTGGTGGTAGTGCTTGTCGCAGAACGCCCTTATTGCCTCATCCGAAAGAGAATCAGAATGGTGCTCTCCTTCTTTCCCTTTCCCCTTCTCATGAGTGTTCCGTACAGTGGAAGGCTCTTGGGACGGGGAGGGTTTTTTGTTTGATTGCTCATGGTAAAGTTTTTATTTTATTTTAGAAACGCAGTTATGTAACTGGTCCCACGGATAGCGCCAACTTGTTAGTACAAATATTGGGCACACCTCCAGACCTAGGTTAGACTAGCTCTTAGAGGGTATAGATCTTGCGCTAAGCACTTCGTTGAGCTGCTAAGAAAAATAACACCTTTAGTCTTACCGCGGAAGAGGGCTTCCACGGTTGGCCTCCGGTGTGAGAGTAAGTATATTATTTGAGAGATAAGGAGTATATGCGGACTAGGTTAAAGTAGTTGCAGTTAGTTGGAGTAATAAATGAGATGGGGGTATTTATACTACCCATATACTTACTGTAGCCGCCTTGGGAATGAGCGGGCTGACACATACCTTACCGAGTAGGTAGATGTCAGAGCAGAAGTCAACTTGCGCCATACCTTAGTTGGTAATTGTCGGATCAAGTGGGAGACACAATCCCACAAGATCTGGCTTTCGGTGGCATAGCCGCGGCTGAGTATGTGATCTGTCCCGGTCTGGAGAGACCGGGGTATGTCCTCGTCTTGGCTTGGCAAGACTGGAATCTATAATGTATATTGACTCTGCCGCGGTACGAGTTATGAGCATGCCCGGCCCAGTATGCTGGGTCCGGGGATACTATACACGATCACACTCCAAAACAACAATCAATTTTTCCAAACGAAATCATCAATTGAACAAAGAAACCCAAAACCAGAAAATAATCAAACTTGACAAAAAACTTATCCGGATTATCTTAAACGAACTTTTTTTTTTCTCATCATGGCTAAACGAACCTACTTTTGTTACCGCTTGCTAGTAATCGAAGGACAAAACAAACAACAAACTCGACAAACCAAGCGGAAGAATTGTTCAAAATTATCAAAACAAATACAAAACCAAAATTCGAAAGTACCAAACACAAAATTATAATTCAAAGGCACAAACAATTCTAAGGTTATCAATCCCTATTTATAAACTAAATTAACCGTCATAAGATAGTTTCTTAATTCTAAACAAAGACTGCTGGAAGGTTTTTTTTTTTTTTTTTTTTTCTTTTTTTTTTTTTTTTTTTTTTTTTGTTAAATCTAAGAAAAATGAAAGAAATAAAAGCGGAAATATTGTAAAAGAGGGTTTCAACTAGACACAAACTACCAAATTTATCAAACAATCCTTAGAGTTTAAGTGAATATTCTTACATTGGATCCTTTAGTAGATCATCACCATGCTGTCTAAGTTAACAAGTACAAAATGCAAAATCCAGGTTAGCCAAATAGTCATCAATTTAGCTTCAATCCCGTCCCCTTGATATGAATAGTGGAATTTTAGTTCACAAAACATTAAACATATATGTTGCCATAGTTGGTTATGTGCTTATAAGTAGTTGAGTATATGAATATACATTCAAGAGTTGTAAAGGTGGGTCATACTATCCTAACACCCTCTAAAAAGTGAGACCTACCTATATTAGTCAAAATGTACAAACCGTAAAGCAGACAGTACAACCGTCTGATACACCCAATTATTGCAAATACCCCTATGAGGTGTCCGGATATCACCACCCTTAAAAATATTTATTTAATGACAAAAAATTTATAGTTATTTTAATTGGATTATACTGAAAAAGCTCTAAAGTAAATGATGGAATTGAAAGCACTTACTTTCACTGCAGAAAGCTGTTGAACTAAGCTGAGAGTTAACTCAGTATAGGCTATGAGACAAGACAAACTTTTCATCAGCAGGCTATATACAAACCTTAAACCATGTTAGACGTGTTTACATAGGGAACATACAACTGAAAGTGTACACTTATACAGCCCAGTATATCAGTCTACATTGCCATGTGAATCCCCATCTTGTAACATATGAATTACGTACATACTGTAGGTTACAGTGCAATATATCGATGATTAGAGCTTCAAGGAGGATATTGGCAAAAGGGCCTTTTGGGAAATTGAAAAGATTTAAGCGAAAAACATAGTAATCCACAAACTAGTGATTAATTAATTGCAAAAGTAAAGCACGAACAAAGCAGTAGAACAAGCCACATATATGGGAATGTAAGTTACATCACAACATCAAATTTTAATTAAATTGGCGTTAGAATGAATCTGTACGTATGCATGTTGGGTCATTCTTCACTTCCATATGGACCAGAGAGAGCCTTAATCGACTGCCATATGCATGCTTTTGAAAGATTTTACGAGATCTGGATATATATGAAGTCTTTTCTTAACTTCCATATACACTAGTACATTCAGGTTAAATCCCGTCGACTTTTTTGCCATATTTCCGACGTCATGACGTCGGCATAATAAGTTGCCGACGACATGACGTCGACAAGCTCTTGTCGACAATGCTCCGTCGGCACTTAACTTCCCGACAAGCTCTTGTCGACATGACGTCGACAAGCTCTTGTCGACAATGCTTGTCGCCCGTTCTGTCTTTTCTTGTAGTGATAGCGCATTTGAGCCTCATAAAAAACAGATGAATTCGTCGTTGAAAACAATATCTTGTCGTCATGAACATATTTTTGATGCGATAGGCCAATATATACATGTACCATTGTATTATAATTTGAAAGTACCAGAATTTGTTTTAGAAACTAAACTTTCTTAGGACGTGCTGTGTGCATTCAAATAAAAACGATATAACATTTAACAACTGTCACTACAACATTTACCAGTTTCCCCATCGACATTTTCCCCGGCGACATTTGTCGCTGGGGTATCTGCACTAAACGACAAAAATAGATCCTACGTGGCACAAATTCTCGTAGAAAAGTCAAATAAATTATTGTGCACTTTTCCCCGGCGACATGTCGCCGGGGATAAGGCCGTTACATTTTGACCAAATATTTCTTCGTAAAACGTGGCGGGAACTTTTCCCGCTCATGTTTCCCCCGCGACATGTCGCTGCGGATTCTTTTGTTTAATTACAAATTTGTAATTAGAGTTAATGACTCTTATGGTGACGTGGACAATTGTTTCCCCAGCGACATGTCGCTGGGGATACATGTTTGGGCTTTAAGTTTCGCAATTGGGCTTAAGTTTTGGGCTTACGTATTAAGTAAACTCCAGCTTATGTTTTTATTGTACATTTTCCCCAGCGAGATGTCGCCGGGGATTGTGTTTGACTTCGTTGACTTTTAATGAAACTACGTTTTTTAGGTTTGTTTCGGTCCGATATTCCGTATATTTTAACAAAAAATATATATACGTTTTTAAGGTGATATCGTTATACATAAACACAATAATATCGTTATACATAAACATATCGACTCATCCGTTGAACGTCTAATGTGTAACCCTAACATATCGACTCATCCGTTGAACGTCTAATGTGTAATCATAACATATCGACTCATCTGTTGAACGTCTAATGTGTAACCATAACATATCGACTCATCCGTTAAACGTCTAATGTGTAACCATAACATATCGACTCATCCGTTGAACGTCTAATGTCCAACCCTAACATATCGACTCATCCGTTGAACGTCTAATGTGTAACCCTAATGTGTAACCATAACATATCGACTAATCCGTTGAACGTCTAATGTATAACCATAACATATCGACTAACCGTTGAATGTCTAATGTGTAACCATAACATATCGACTCATCCGTTGAACATCTAATGTGTAACCCTAATGTGTAACCATAACATATCGACTCATCCGTTGAACGTCTAATGTGTAACCCTAACATATCGACTCATCCGTTGAACGTCTAATGTGTAACCCTAACATATTGACTCATCCGTTGAACGTCTAATGTGTAACCCTAACATATCGACTCATCCGTTAAACGTCTAATGTGTAACCATAACATATCGACTCATCCGTTAAACGTCTAATGTGTAACCCTAATGTGTAACCATAACATATCGACTCATCCGTTGAACGTCTAATGTCCAACCCTAACATATCGACTCATCCGTTGAACGTCTAATGTGTAACCCTAATGTGTAACCATAACATATCGACTAATCCGTTGAACGTCTAATGTGTAACCCTAACATATTGACTCATCCGTTGAACGTCTAATGTGTAACCCTAACATACCGACTCATCCGTTGAACGTCTAATGTCCAACTCTAACATATCGACTCATCCGTTGAACGTCTAATGTGTAACCCTAGTGTGTAATCATAACATATCGACTCATCCGTTGAACGTCTAATGTGTAACCATAACATATCGACTCATCCGTTAAACGTCTAATGTGTAACCATAACATATCGACTCATCCGTTAAACGTCTAATGTGTAACCATAACATATCGACTAACCGTTGAACGTATAATGTGTAACCATAACATATCGACTCATCCGTAAATTTTCACAAAACACGTAAATTTTCACAAAAAAACACACATAACAATGGATGGTTTAACGCCGGAATAGGAATGGTCGAAGGCTTTATCACACGAGCTCCTGTATAATGAAATTATACTTCATTGGGGCTGGGAAATTTTTGATGAATATGGTTCTTATGCGAACTGTGCACCGTGGCAGAGAGACAAGATTCTGGAATGGTTGAGGAGAAAGCCGTACTATAGAGAGTATTTGGAAGAGCTAGATGCTGCTGAAGCTCAACGTGCTGCTGAAGCTTAAGCTGCTGCTGAAGCTCAAGCTGCTGCTGTTGGAGGTGACGATGAAGCTGAAAGTGCGTTGGACCTCGACACCGAATTAGGTAATCTAGAAAATAGAGTAACAAATCTCGAAGCTACGTTTGCACGTATCAAGGAAATGAGAGCAAGGAAGGGAAAAGATGGTGCGAGTTCCAGCAAAGCGGGAAGTAGCCGCAAAAAAAAAATAAACGGGCTGTTTTATTTGATCTGTTTCATTTGGTTGTCGAGTTTTTCGTTATTAAACAACATACGGCCCCTTATTAAACCAAACGGCCCCTTATTAAACAACAACAATAACACAACAACAACATCATTGGAACATTTTAAAGCGTACGAATTAAAAATATAAAGCACGTTCGACATCAGTTACCATATCACCTACCATGTCATTATAAAGGTCGTGAAATAAGGCAGCTGAATCAATTGTGTGTTTGTTTGGATGCATGTACACTTCTAGCATTTTATTGAGTACCATTATTTGGTGATTCAGTTTGATGCAGTTTGAGCACTCTGTATTTCCAGGACTCGATGTTGAAGGTCCTGCGGTGTAACGAGTTGGAGTTATGGATGGTCCTGCGGAATGAGTTGGAGGCGTTGAAGCTTCAAGAGAACCGGTCATTTTGGCTAGTCGTTCCTCCTTCCATAAAAAAAAATCGCAACCATACTCCTTTGTCCCACCCTGTTAAAGAGTAAAAACTATTATTTTTAACAACTAACCAAATTATTTATATAACACACAAAAAAGTATGTAGGTGTTCACCTTTGATAAAGGACACGCATAGTATTGTTTACCACGGGAGTAAGGTTTATGCGATTCTCGCAGAATTACGTCTCCTCGTTTACAAGGACAAGCAAAAGCTTCAAATTCCGCCATCTTCACCATGATAACAGTGTGTGTTTGTGGTTGTGAGGTTAAGTGGTTTTGAGTATAAGAGGCTGTGAATTTGTGTGGATAAGATGTTAGTATATAAGAGCAGATGTTGGTGGGAAATTTTTGGAGGGAAATTTTTGGGGGGAAATTTTTGGTGGGAGATTTTTGGTGGGAAATGTTTTGTTGACAGATGGTGTGATATAACATCTCGGGTAGAACCTTACCATCTCGGCTCATTCGTTTAACATCTCGTGTACAACCTTACCATCTCGGATCATTCGTTTAACATCTCGTGTACAACAATACCATCTCAGATCATTCGTTTCACATCTCGTGTAGAACCTTACCATCTCGGCTCATTCGTTTAACGTCTCGTGTAGAACCTTACCATCTCGGCTCATTCGTTTAACATCTCGTGTACAACAATATCATCTCGGATCATTCGTTTAACATCTCGTGTACAACAATATCATCTCGGATCATTCGTTTAACATCTCGTGTACAACCTTACCATCTCGACTCATTCGTTTAACATCACGTGTACAACAATATCATCTCGGATCATTCGTTTAACATATCGTGTACAACCTTATCATCTCGGATCATTCGTTTAATATCTCGTGTACAACAATACCATCTCGGATCATTCGTTTCACATCTCGTGTAGAACCTTACCATCTCGGCTCATTCGTTTAACGTCTCGTGTAGAACCTTACCATCTCGGCTCATTCGTTTAACATCTCGTGTACAACAATATCATCTCGGATCATTCGTTTAACATCTTGTGTACAACAATATCATCTCGGATCATTCGTTTAACATCTCGTGTACAACCTTACCATCTCGGCTCATTCGTTTAACATCTCGTGTACAACAATATCATCTCGGATCATTCGTTTAACATCTCGTGTACAATCTTATCATCTCGGATCATTCGTTTAACATCTCGTGTACAACAATACCATCTCGGATCATTCGTTTCACATCTCGTGTAGAACCTTACCATCTCGGCTCATTCGTTTAACGTCTCGTGTAGAACCTTACCATCTCGGCTCATTCGTTTAACATCTCGTGTACAACAATATCATCTCGGATCATTCGTTTCACATCTCGTGTAGAACCTTACCATCTCGGCTCATTCGTTTAACATCTCGTGTACAAAAATATCATCTCGGATCATTCGTTTAACATCTCGTGTACAACCTTACCATCTCGGCTCATTCGTTTAACATCTCGTGTACAACAATATCATCTCGGATCATTCGTTTAACATCTCGTGTACAACCTTACCATCTCGGCTCATTCGTTTAACGTCTCGTGTAGAACCTTACCATCTCGGCTCATTCGTTTAACATCTCGTGTACAACAATATCATCTCGGATCATTCGTTTCACATCTCGTGTAGAACCTTACCATCTCGGCTCATTCGTTTAACATCTCGTGTAGAACCTTACCATCTCGGCTCATTCGTTTAACATCTCGTGTACAACAATATCATCTCGGATCATTCGTTTAACATCTCGTGTACAACCTTGCCATCTCGGCTCATTTGTTTAACATCTCGTGTACAACAATATCATCTCGGATCATTCGTTTAACATCTCGTGTACAACCTTACCATCTCGGCTCATTCGTTTAACATCTCGTGTACAACAATATCATCAAAGATCATTCGTTTAACATCTCGTGTACAACCTTACCATCTCGGCTCATTCGTTTAACATCTCGTGTACAACAATAACATCTCGGATCATTCGTTTAACATCTTGTGTACAACAATACCATCTCGAATCATTCGTTTCACATCTCGTGTAGAAACTTACCATCTCGGCTCATTCGTTTAACATCTCGTGTACAACCTTACCATCTCGGATCATTCGTTTAACATCTCGTGTACAACAATACCATCTCGGGTCATTCGTTTCACATCTCGTGTAAAACCTTACCATCTCGGCTCATTCGTTTAACGTCTCGTGTAGAACCTTATCATCTCGGCTCATTCGTTTAACATCTCGTGTACAACAATATCATCTCGGCTCATTCGTTTAACATCTCGTGTACAACAATATCATCTCGGATCATTCGTTTAACATCTCGTGTACAACAATACTATAAAATAAAATTAAGTTTTATATTTTATGTTTCCCCGGCAACAGGTCGCTGGGGATACTTTCCAACCAAAAATTTCATTAACGCGCCATTTTCGCTAAACGACAAAAAAAAAGTAGTATTCCCCGGCGACATGTCGCCGGGGATTGTCGCCGGGGAATATTTTTTAATGATAAAAGTAGATCTGGTTTATCTATCACTGCAGAAGACGAAAAAACAAGATCCCAATCTTCAATAATTCGAGCACCATAAAATCAACCATCACCAACAATTCGAGCACCTCCATCACCACCACCACATCCACCACTTCAACCTTACCCACCACCACCGGCGACAACTAGCCGAATCCACAGCCGAGCCGACAACGAGCACCTCCATCACCACCACCACAGCCGAGCCGAATCCACAGCCAAGGTATGTTTTAATTTTTTTTTTCGTTTATAATTATAATAAGTTGTTAATGATAATTATAAACGAAAATCGGCTGAGTGGGATAAGTACATTCAGTTTTGGAATGATCCCAAGAACCTTGCTCGAGCCGCTCAAAATCGGCTAAACCGGCAAAAGAGCCTGGTCATATCTCGACAGGGATCCCGGTCGCTGGCTCGCCTTCGAGATGAGATGGTAATAAACATTATAATTATTTTACATGCATATATACATATATATCTGATTATACGCTTTGGTGTGTTGTGATTTGTCGTTTTTTATTAGTTTCATCTTATATGCGTGTGTATGTACAGAGGCAGGCCTCAGACCCGAAGGAGTACCCTTCACTCATTGACACCTTCTGGCGAACACATACAGTTGACGGGGTATTCCCTAACGATGAGGACCGCCGCATATATGTAAGTTTTGTTTCAAAACACACTTTAATGAATTATCGAGAAATAATGTAGCAACCCGACTAATATATTTACTATCTTGTGTTTTTGTCACTGCATAGGAGGAGATGAAAAGGCTTGAGGCTACGGGTGAGTACACGGAGGATGAGATCAATGCGTTGGCAAGAAGGGGTAAGCTTCGTGGGCACATTCCTGGTGTGGGTCGGGTATTGTCATCACGGGCCACATCCAGGCCAAGTATGCCCGCCTCCGACAAGTCGTTCAAGAGCATGCAGAGAAAGATAGACTTTATGATGAGTCTTTTCAGAAGCGACGACAAATACTCGGATATGTTTAAGGAGTTTGAGTCGGGTGGTGCTAGCGGGAGTGGCGGGTGTGGTGATGACGAGGAGAGTGGCGATGATGAGGATGGCGAGGATGAGGATGACGACGACGAGAGGTAGTTGTGTTATATATTATTAGTATGCTACATTGGTACTTTAGGTTCATCTTGGCGACATTTAAACACTTGTTTCTCTATCTATCATGTTGAATATTGACTTGTAAGCCATGTTTATGACTAGGAAGCAACGTTTTGTAGACTTATTCGGATTTTGGACGATTTAGCTTTATTATCTTTCGGTTTTGGTAAAAGTTGTGATGTATTTGTATTGCGTTGATCCGTTATATTGTATTTGTGTTTTGGTACAAGTTGTGGTGAGTCTATACAGGTTTTGGTACAGGTTTGATATTTGGTAGATTTTTTCCGGGAAAAATCTGGGAATTGCCTGCTGTGCAGGCTGCACTAAAAAAAATTGCAGGTTTTCCCCAGCGACTTGTCGCCGGGGATACTACCACTAAACGTTGACAAGTCAACGAAAAAACATAGTTTCCCCAGCGACAAATTAACTGTAGCTTTAATTAGGCGTGCTAATCACTTTAGCTCAACCCGAATATTTCCCAGCGACATGTCGCTGGGGATACAAATGCCACCGTGGCACTACTTCTTTGACTGAAAAATGAGTGGGACCCACATCGTCGCCGGGGATTATCGCTGGGGATACAATCCCTGTCGAGGCTTCCCCAGCGAACATTCCCCAGCGACAAAACACTGGGGAAACGAATCCCCAGCGACATGTCGCTTGGGAAATACCCGAAGTGTCGATGGGGAAACTGGTAAATGTTGTAGTGTGTTGCTTTTCATCTAAATTTCAGCAATATGTGATGCATCATTATAATCTTGAAACATAATATCTTTGTTTATGTATTTAAAAGACCAATGACTTGTTCGCATATAAATTTTGTTTTCCTTCTCATAATCTAATAACAGAAGTTAAAATTTTCATCCATTAGAGTTAAAATTTTCATCCATTAGAGTTCTAGTCTTAATTATAAGCTAGTTTAATTAACCTTTTAATTGTCTTTCTTCTTCTTCAAAAGGTAAGGTTTTAAAGGAAGAAAATGTGATGCATGCATACCATCAAGATTCAAATGGACTGATGATTTAAGTTAAAAGTCTTCTGTTAGATACTAACTACACCTAAAACCCCAACTAAATAGTTATGAGATTGGTTAACTCACTCATTGCCAAAATAAAGAAAACTCATAGATCAAGTATAATAAATACTATCTAGATATGGTGCCATACTATTTACTAAGAATGCATATTGCGTGTAATGTTTGTAGTTTGTGTTTTCTCTTGTACACCATCTAGTTCCTCCCAAGGGTAAAACCTAAACTTTACTTTTTCTTTTTGCAATCTGATCTCAAAATATAAATCAACACTTATTTGAATAAATATTTTTCTATGAATTTCAGTTTAAGTCAATTGATTGATGAAGTTAAGTAGGAGTGCAATAAAAGAGGCACAGGTATGGACAATTGACAAGATTACATGGAGAGAATCCAGAAATTAGATATCAAAAAATTTAATATTAACCCTTCTGTGTTGTCACACTCACTTGTTGCATTCATGCAAGACAACCAATCAATCTGTCCATTTGGCCATTTACCCCATTTTGTGTCCTTTTTTGCCAAATACTTTATCATTTCATACTTTTTTTTTTTTTTTCTCACCTAATACTAAAGTTAAAACACAATTAAAGTCGTATAATATAAGGTTCCTATTTTAAGAAATATTGCATGTCTCCATATCAAACAAAATTTGGTTTTAACGAGCAGGGTAACCCGCGCGTTGCTGCGGGAGTGTGTAGATATGTGTTGTTTGTGGTACGGTTTGTGTTTTGCGCGTTGTAAGTTTCTATTATTTTGCAACATTGTTTTGTCATCTATTTGTGAGTTTTTAATAGGATTTCAATGTATTTATTATTATTATTTTTTAAATGTTGTAGTAGTTATTTTTGGATGTTTTGTTTCTTTGGTTTTATAAATGTGTTTAATTTTGTAAGAAAATGTTGAGTCATTTGTTGTTGTTTTTTTTCTTTTTTCTTTTTTTCCTTTTGTGTTTTGTTTGGTTTTTGCTATTTTATTTGGTGTAATTTGGGCTTATTTTTTTTATTCTTATTGGGTCAGTCCTTTTTTTTTTTTTTTTTTGGGCCTTAGTTTTGTGATTTTTTATTTATTTTATTTTATTTATTTATGTTTGATACATTTGGGCATATAGGTTTTACATATCGATCGGTTTCCTAAATACAATTAGTGAAACCCTAATAAGAAGTCATCAAGCTGAAAAGGTTTGTTGATTGAAATGACATGGCTCCTAGGTTTCCAAAGTGTTTAAAAATTGCGCATCAAATTGGTGATCGGTGAATTGATAGGGTTCTTCATGCTATTTTTTCGCGGGAGAAGAAGGCATATAGGGGTGATGAAAAGAGCTATAACGAAATGATTGAAGAGACACAGGCTAGAGTTGAGCATAGGCACGAAATTATTCTTGAGCTGAAGAAGTTTATGAGGGACCCTGTTCTGGATGAGTGTCTCGCAGATTTGAAGGATGCGGAGCAAGAGGATTTTGCTGAAATCGGGCGTTTGATGCAGATGAGTAATGCTGCTGCTTTACGTGCTGGTGAGAAATCCAAGATCATCAAGAAAATTAGGAAATTCAAATAAGTTTGTTTGTCTGTGAGTGTTTTGTATGGGTTGTGTTACTTTGTTCGGTAAAAAGGTTAGGTTTGCATGTAGGTGTGTTGGGACTTTGTGGTTAGTGTATGGTATGTATTTTGACTGTAACAAAGTTCCAGTGCAGCTGGAATTTATTGAATGCCTATGTAAATATTAATAAAAGTATAAGTTTTTATGTCATTTTGTTGTTTGTGTTATTTTACATTTTGTAAAATTCTTTGTTTATATGGCGAAGTGTCATATTGTGTCAAAGTATTAATTGTGGCTAATCTGTTGTGATGTTGCATTCTTAGGTTGTTTTAATATTTTTGAAATGGCGATGGCAGATATTCCTAAATGAAAAGTGATTAAACCTTTTATATAAAATATTGGTATCGCTATATAGGTTTATAGTGAATAGGGTTGATTGGTTATTTATGAGCTAAGAAGTTGTTGCATTTTGCGGGGAGTTGCAATGTTAACAATGTACAATTTTTTAGGAGTATAGCTGAAGGTTCAATTGCTGACAGAAGAAGTAGGCATCTGTTTGTTTTTTTGATAATCTATTGTGACTGAATTGAAAATTTGATTATTTTCATAATAATTATGTAAAACATTGGATACTTGGATGTGCAAATTTGATATCGTTACTGAAAATTGAAGAATATCGCATCAGCTTGTTTGGTTGTAGTTATTGATGTTGTTTTGTTTCATGGTAGGAGGTTGATGTAGCTGTTAAGTTTCATGGTATGTTATGATGGTGTGTTGTTGATTAAGAGTTTCTTCTTAATCTTTGTTGTCATGTTTGTAAGATATGGTATGTGTTTTTGTTATTATATGTTTTTTAAGATCTGTGTATGTGTAGATTAGTTTTGGTCAGTGTATCATGGTCTGTTATACATTGTTGGCTGAGTATTTTCTGCATAATTGGAAGGTAAACAATAATAAGAGAATGTTGTTAAACAAACGGTTGTACCAAATATAGATAGTAATTGCCATTGAACAGGATAGTTTTTGTGTACATGATTGTTCATAGTGGTTATACAAAATAGGGTGTTATACATATGTTCGAGGGCAAAAGTAGGTGGGCATAACCGGTGCTAGTACTTCTAGATATTTACATAAGTGATTGTACAAGACCATTAGTAGTAATGATAGGTATTTACATAAGTGGTTGTTTTTAGACTGCACTTTAGTAGGCTGCAGCAATCATCAAAAGCATGTGTCATTGTTATGTTGTGCATATTAAGTTTTCTTCTTTTTGCTGTCTGATGGTTCCTCTGTAAACAGTGGCCGTTTGGTTGTTTTACGAGTGTTATCGGAGCTTGCTTCTGTTTTTGATCTGGTTTGCATACCTTTGTATGCAGATGGTGGTGTTGCCATTTCTTTAGTAGCAAGGAAAAATTGAAATTAGGATTTAAGAAAAAATTTAATGATTTGTTATTATTTTGTTAACTGGTAAGGGTTTATTATGTTTTTTTTTCCTTTTACTGTATCTAATATTTTATGAAGCTATGTGGAAAATCCGAAAAGAGTATTACCTTCTGAATGTTCTTGTTGTGTTGTTGTTCTTTCTGCTACTTCCATAATGGTTGGTTCGGTTGGTGTAACAGTGTCGGCAATAGCAGGCAATGGTGGTTCGGTGTTTTTTGCATATTCAATAGCTTCATATTGCAGCTCTTCTGATGTTGATCCTGGTGCAAAGAAATAAGAAAGTGTTTAGATATGATATGTTTTCTAAATGGATTATACATTATGTTGTTTTTATTTTTGTTTGTACCTGATGCTTTTGCTTCTAGAGGTTTCATGACGGGATTGACTAGAAAATAGTCGACACTATTAAGATATGGGTAAGTTGCCATAACCCACCAGAATAGACGAGTAAGCAACATACCGTATGGCATGAGCTTATCGGTCCGACTGTGAATGTTGGCCATTCTTTTAGCCATGTAGTATGTGAGGTTGTGTGGCTCCTTGGTACTAAGGCAATAGAGCATATGGGCAAGACTTGCCGAAACATGATCCCGGTTGCCCGCAAGACACAACACGTTTTCACGCAGAAGGAGTTCCCAATTTTTGAGATCGGGAAGTATTTCTTTGAGATAGATGCGATTGGAATTGAGATAAACTATGGAACCATCACGCTTTTGATGCGTGTTGGCGACTCGAGGGATTTGGATGTGTTGTTTTATTCTTTCAAGACTGGGGATTTCGGTAAGATAAAGACCTTCACTCTCAAGGTGATAGTGAAGTGACTCCAAGGAACGGTCTTCTGTGTAGGCACATTGACCAACGGAAGGAACACCTAGGATGTCCCCGAGCTCGGTTATGGATAACATGATATGTTCATGTTGAATCCAAAAATCAAGAAAAATGTTACCTTCAAGGTCATTAAAGGTACGGACACGACTGTAGAATTCGAGGATGAAACGAGGACAAATTAGATCACTTATTTTATATAAGCAATCAAATTGGATTGTGGGAAAGCATGCTTGGATGCCACTCAAAGGAACAAAATATGCATCGACTACACGACCTTCATGTATATATCGATGTTGGACTCTTAGAAGATAAGCTTTTTGCTCATCGGAGATGTTTGGGTCATTGACTAGGATAGGAATGTAGGATTTGGTATATTGATAATCCATACGAGGCATTGTTACCTACAAAATTATAAACATGTATATGTTAACTTATTGCATTTTGATGATCACATTTTTAGTGTGTGTGTGTGTCTAAATGCAAACAATGTGGAGGTGCGGTAATCTCGACTCTAAAACAAAAATAATGAGATTACCCAAACACTCCTAACTTCACTTTAGCTCAAACAAATATGTCGCGAAATACATATTAGTTATGTAATTCGATCAATATTTGTGAGATCATGTATGCATGCAAAAACGTTTTTAGTTTGCATCAACAATGCATGAAAAATGTTTCATGATCCTAGTTTCATGAAATTTTTCAAAAAACAATGGAATTGGGGTGTTTGGCAAAGGCGTGAACTTGGCACCAAAATTCTTAAGATTGAAAAGCTTGAGTGTTGATGACTCCTAATCCAATTTGAAGTATCCTAGACATGATTCCTCTAAAAATAATTGATCTTAATCTGATTTAAATAGTGAAATTCGGACTAAATTTTATAATGTAAGTGGGTTTATGCAAATCCTAGGTTTAGGGAATCATGCAAGTTATACATTGTCTAATCCTAGTTCTAATTGCATAAAAGTTCAACCAAAATTGAAAAACCCCAATTCGATTTTATGCATAAGAACAAACCATAGACTCAAATTGAAAAGAAATTAAAGTTAATTGACTTACAATTTATGTTGTAGTGATTAAGATTCTTTGATTGCAATGCCTCGATCTTGATTTACAAGAGGGTAGTAGGATTTGGGTGTGGTGTTCGGTTTTGATAGCAGAGGAGAGTGGGTATTTTTGTTTTGAATGAGTGTGCAGAGGGAAAAGGGAAGAAAAACGGGCATCATCAGATACACGGTACCACTAATGTTTAGTGGAGCCGTGCCACTAATGTTTAGTGGAGCCGTGTATGTCTGATACCCAGTTTTGTTCCGTTTTGAATTTTGACAAATTAATCCTACTTAATTAGTAAGACTTTTTGACGCGAGGAAAGAGTTTATACCTAATAAACTCTTTTAACGGAAACAACTAGGCGAGATGACAAGAAATGACCTTGGTATTTCCTAGGAAATAAATAGTCATTGGAGGAATGCGAGAAATGACTTTAATATTTCCAGTGAAATGTTTAAAAGTCATAAGACGAGACGTAAGGAATGAATTAATATCTCTAGTGAAATATTCAAAAGTCATGAGACGAGAAATAAGGAATGACTTGATATTTCTAGTGAAATATTTAAAAAGTCATGAGACGGGATAGAAAAGATGACTTCAATATTTCCAGTGAAATATTCAAGTAATAATACGAGGAACGTGAAGGATGACTTAATATTTCTAGTGAAATATTTAAAATCATGAGAAGATACGTAAGGAATGACTTAGTATTTCCAGTGAAATATCTAAAGGTCATGAGACGAGACGTAAGGGATGACTTCAATATTTCCAGTGAAATATTTAAGTAGTCATACGAGGAATGAAAGGAATAACTTGAAAAGTCATGAAACGAGACGCAAGAAATGACTTCAATATTTCCAGTGAAATATTCGAGTGGTCATAGGAAAGATGTGAGGGATGACTTAATATTTCCAGTGAAATATTTAGCAAGTCATGAGATAAGACGTAAGGGATGACTTTAATATTTCTAGTAAAATATTTAAATAGTCATGAGAGGGATGAGAAGGATGACTTAAAAAGTCATGAGGCGAGACTTAAGAAGTGACTTCAATATTTCCAGTGAAATATTTAGAAAGTCATGAGACGAGATATGAGAGATGACTTCAATATTTCCAAAGAAATATTCAAATAGTCATAAGAGGGATGTGAAGGACGCATTTGAACACATGGGAATTGTGAAATTCACGGAATGTGTTCAATCAATCCTAGATCTAGACGGAGATAGTTAGAGGAATCTCGTTTGAGAGGTTTGGTAGGAATATCGACGATGTTTTCTTGTGAGGGAAACTTTTCTAAAAAAATGATTCCACTTTGGACATTATCGCGATAAAGGAGATGACATACTTCAATGTACTTCGTACATGAGCAATCCACGTGGTTCTCTTTCAAGTCTATTTGCACCTTGGTTGTCGCTCTTCACAGAAGTGTCGTTGAGATGGATGTCGCATTTAATTAGAGTTTGTCTCATCCATAGTGCTTGTTGTCATGCCTTTTTGGCGCTTACGTACTCGGCTTCGGTCGTGGAGATAGCAAGAGTCGTTTCTTTCTTGGAGAATCAAGAAGTTTGTCAACAACCTATTAAGGTACGAACATCACTCTTACTTTTTCAATCCACATTATCTCCCGCATTATCAGAGTTGGTATAGAAAAACAGTTTCTACACCAATCCCCTTGAGATATTACAATCTCAAGTGTATAGTGTCTTTAATGCATCGGAAGATACACTTAACCGCTTTTAAGTTAAGAAGTTTTGGGATCCTTCTTACAAGCCTGCACAAGGGCAGACACTAGACATGATATCGGGCCTACTTGCCGTTAGGTAAATCAAATTACCTATCATGCCCCTAACCTAGTACTATCCGCTCACTCACCTTCATCGTCTCTTGTGAGATTCGTCTTTGCGGACATGGGCGTTTATATTGATTAAGATTGTTCTAAGCTAAATACCTTATATAATATATATATATATATATATATATATATATATATATATATATATATATATATATATATATATATATATATATATATATATATACTTTAGTATACTTAGACTTAAGAAAATACTATCTTCAAATAATAGTATATGAGTGCTAGGACAAAAACTTAATTCACTTATCATGCTCATCTTCAAGCTTGTCATGCATGATCTTTGAATGATCATTGTACATTTCTAGACAAGTTGATTTTGGCATAATTGTCCTCGACAAATATTTGAGTCATGATGAGACGTGAATTTTGTTTCTTTGTGAAAAGCACGTTATGGTTCTTATGGATCAACAAATCCTGGAGGTTGTACTACATATACCTCCTTGTTGACAAAACCATTTGGGGAATGTACTCTTCACGTCCATTATGTTAGTGCCTACTGAGTAAGATTCTAATAACGCTACATGCTTAACATGTCTACTAACAAAGGGGGTTTTAAGAAAGCGTACCTTAGCCTGATGTGTTGCCCTAAAAACTAGAAGATTAGACTACCTTTGTTGAAAGCTAAGCATTATGAGACACGACTTGACTTTGCGTCACAAGATTAGTGCAATCACTAATCATACTCCATTAGTTGGACTTCAAGTTGCTTCACAACCATCTCTATCTAGCTGGACAGAAGCTCAAACATTTGGTCCCCAATATCTCATGGGTCCAAAGCTGTTAGTGTTAAACATCCTACGCATTTGTCGCATTTGTTTGGGATGTTGGAATGGAGGACACATTTCCCATGGTAACTAACTTTGTGGTTGACGGTTATTCCAAGTTACGGGAAAGTTACTTGGATAAGTTTGTCTTCTAAAGTTACCTCTCGGTAGAGCAGTTCTTGACCGAGGTTTGGAAGCATTTGTTCTTCTAGGTGAAGGAGTCTTTGATCTAATATCAGATTTTACAAAACCAAGTCCGGGAGTTGACAAGGGTTTGTAAAAACTTTTGACCTCCTTTTTACTAGCAATAGGTACTTCTACATTATTAATAACTATGTGACTCGGTTTAGGACTTAAGTTATTTTTCAAAATTGACCCAGATCTGACTTTAGCACCAGACGGTACCACGGTACCACTAATTTTAGTGGTGCCGTCTGTACCTTTAGTGGTGCCGTCACCTATAATTTCAGATACTCCAGGCTTTACAAATTTTACTTGTTTAGTACCACTTGTAGAAGCTTGGTTTGGGTCAAATCCTAAGCCTGCACGGTCATGTTCACTAAACCTAATATTTTTAAGTATATCATTAAGTGCCTTTGTTCCTTCTTCAAACTTAATGATCCTCAAAGCATTTTCTTTGAGTTTCTCATTTTCTACTTGAAGACTTATGCATGACTTACATCCTACGTCTACTTCTTTATTTTTCTCAAGTCTTTTGACTTGATCCTTTAGTTCTAAAACTTGCACTTCGAGTTCATGCAATTTTAATTTTAGTGTTTTGTTTATACCTAAAATTTTAGAACTTACTTCGCATAGTTTATTATATTCGTCATTTAGTATGTTATCATCACTATAATAAGAAGAGTCAGAATGTACCTCATTAGAAGCCTGAGACATTAGGCATGTTTCATCGTTGGGCTTCTTCTCTTCTTTTTCACCGCTATCACTCCAAGAGCCTCCAATGAAAGCTCTTTGGTTGTTGGTTTTCGGTGGTTTGGGACATTCTCCTATAAGGTGATTAGGATCTCCGCATCTAAAGCATTTCCTATCACTTGTCCCTTTCTTCTCAACTCGGTTCTTGTGTGACGGCTTCTTGTCGTCACGAGGTTGCCTAACAAACCTACCTCTTCTCCTAAAGAACCTTTTAAAGTCTCTAATGGCTAACTCATACTCTTCATCTTCACTATCGGAACTCCAATATTCCTCATCACTAGACTCCTTTTTGGCTTTCAATGCTAGAGATCTAACTCTCTCGCTTTTGCCTTTGACTATATCCGAGTCTTTCTTTATTATCGTCTCGTGAACCTTCAAGTTTCCTATTAGTTCATCGAGTGATAATGTCGCCAAGTCCTTTGACTCTTCAATGGCGGTGACCTTTGCTCTCCATTTAGGATGTAGAGCCCTAAGAAACTTCCTAACATAATTCTTGCTAGAGTAACCTTCATCAAGAGCTTTAAGACTAGTAATAATAATATTAAATCTAGCAAAAGCGTTATCTATTGATTCATCTTCCGAAATGGAAAATTATTCATATTGTTGAACAAGAAGATCTATCTTGTTCTCTTTGACTTGATTATTACCTTGGTGAGTGACTAACAAAGTTTTCCAAATATCTTTTGCTGTATTACACATGAAAATTCTTTCAAATTCCTTTTTAGGCAAAGCATTGTAAATCATCATTTTAGCCTCATCATTTTTGGCTAATTTTCTTTTAAGTTCATCACTTTGTTTATTATAAGGAACTATTTCATCCCTTTTAGTTTTCAGATTCTTTTGAATTGGTTGAAAGTCACCCTCGGTAATAATATGCCAAAGATCAATGTCTTTTGATTTCACATACGTTTCGAATCATGTTTTCCAATATATAATACAATCTGTTTCGAAATGTGGTGGTCTTTGCATAGATTGCCCTTCTAGATATTTGTCGGAATCCATTGATTGATTCAACTTTTAAAATATAATTTACTTTAAAATCTTGACTGACGTGGCTTTTGATACCAATTGTGGAAAACTAGAAGGGGGGGATTGAATAGTTTTACTGGTTTTTTATTTGTTTCAAAAACTTTTCTATTGAAAACCTTGATTCGAATCTTATGTGTGATCAATCAATACCAATATGAACACTACACTACACTATTAAATATAAACACAATGTAACTAAATAAAACTAAAGGAAATAGATGGAAAGATCAAACCAGGACAAATAGATTTATAGTGGTTCGGTCACGAAGCTCTTCTTCGCCCTACTCCACTCCCCGAGTACCACACTCGAGAGTTTCAAGCACTATGTCAACAAGACCTCCCTTCAGGCGGAGAAAACCGTACAACGTCGCTTATCCAATTTCCGACACTAAGCTAAATGTCGAGTGCTAATCTTAGCTAGTACCAATCTACCACGATCTACTTGATCCTTTCTATTTCACACAATCACACAAGACTCGATCTACCTATGATCCACTTGATCAACACACTAGCTCACAAGCTACAAGAGATAATAATATCTCTATAAGATCTTCTCTCACAATCTCTCAAAAGAAAAATGATCTTGATGTATACTATGATACAATCAAGTGTGTAACAAATGTTACAAGTGCTCTAACTACAACTACAACACTTTGTATCCTCTTGGATACCTTGTGTTCTTCTCTTGCACTTGAAGAGGAATGAAGAGGATCACTTGGATGGATGATTGGATCACTCTTAAAAAAAAGAAAACTAAACTAAATGATCAATAAGAAAAGATGTGGTGAGAGTATTAAACTCATAAAGTTCTGTGTGAAAAAGGATGCCCAAAAACTGTGAAGTGGGCTGGTATTTATATGCAGAAAAAATCTGGCCGTTATGAAGGCACGACACCACTAAATCACACACGGTACCACTAAATTTAGTGGTACCGTGGTACCGTGCCAGACAAAAACGCTCATCTTTTTGTCTTTTCTGGTGAAAACTTATTTGGGGAAGTTTGAAGCTGATTTTGGGGGGAAAAATAGCTGTTATGATATTTGAACTTATTTTTCCAATAAAACATTTTTTAATTAAACAAAAATAACTTGTAAAGTATATTTTTGTAAAAATGTGAAGTCATAAAAATAAAATTCACTTCTTTGATCATTTGTGAAGTTATAAATTTGTTTGTGCATACCTAGAGTGATTTGCATAGAAACGGGATCTTTCGACTAAAAACTTATTTACGTTAATTTTAATGTAACGTGATTTCACATTCTGCATCAACATATAAGTCATTTATTTTATTGAAACAACTCATTTATGTCGACTAGAAAAGGGCATGTTATTTCGAATCCATACACATAACATATAATTTTTATTGCACAACCTAATTGTTCATAAGCTCACCTAATAAGTTGATGTTTTAAGTTTCCATTAATAAGCACGTATAAACCCTTTTTGAAGCCTCAAGTGTTCGCTACTCAAACAGATTCGAAATCTTTATATATTAGCGACATGGGTTAGTTAGCCCAATAAGCGATTATTAAGCAATTGTGATAAGCTATTGATATAAGCTCTTTTGTTATGTTTTTCTAACCATAAAATAAGCCCAAACATAAGCCCACTTTGTCTTAAAACGAAATGGATCATTAAACCTTAATGGACCTTTAATTATATACGTTAAGTCCAATAAGCTTAAAAATAAGCATTTTGGCAAAGAAGCAGTTTATATAAACTTAAATAAGCTATATAAAGTTAGTAAAACTCTCGGATAATTTTTCCTACTTTTTTTTGTGATTTTTGGACTAAGTTTGCAAAGTATATTTACTATTAGGGTTAAAATTGTAACTTTTGGAAAAATAGCATACAAACTGCCAAATCAGTAAATTAAGGGTAGAAAATGTTAAAACATTAAACAGTAAGCTTGAAATGTCATTTTGGAAGTTTTTGGACTAAAAATGCAATTAATAGATAACCAAGGACTAACGGTGCAAAACTAACTCTGTTAGGGTAAAAAGTGTAAAAATTATATAAGTACAAGTACCAAACAGTAACTTGAATTAACTCTCCACCATCTTGGTGTTGTAAGTCTTTACAACTCATTTTCTATACATTCTTATGATTTAAATCACACCATGCATCATACTTAATTTTTATTCGAACGTATATACTTTTCTATGCATTTTTACGTATCTTGTATTCATTTTCAAGCATAAACATGGTTGCCTCCTGTTGATGGAAGGCTAGAAATCATGGTTACACCATCACACGACACTCACAAGTTCATTTTATATCATATCGAGCATCGTTTTTAATTCTTGTTACATCGCATATAAATTTATAACTCATATATAAGTCATTTATTTTATTGAAACAACTCATTTATGTCGACTAGAAAAGGGTATGTTATTTCGAATCCATACACATAACATATAATTTTTATTGCACAACCTAATTGTTCATAAGCTCACCTAATAAGTTGATGTTTTAAGTTTCCATTAATAAGCTCGTATAAACCCTTTTTGAAGCCTCGAGTGTTAGCTACTTAAACAGATTCGAAATCTTTATATATTAGCGACATGGGCTAGTTAGCCCAATAAGTTATTATTAAGCAATTGTGATAAGCTATTGATATAAGCTCTTTTGTTATGTTTTTCTAACCATAAAATAAGACCAAACATAAGCCCACTTTGTCTTAAAACAAAATGGATCATTAAACCTTAATGGATCTTTAATTATATACGTTTAAAAATAAGCATTTTGGCAAATAAGCAGTTTATATAAACTTAAATAAGCTATATAAAGTTAGTAAAACTCTCGGATAATTTTTCCTACTTTTTTTGTGATTTTTGGACTAAGTTTGCAAAGTATATTTACTATTAGGGTTAAAATTGTAACTTTTGGAAAAATAGGGTACAAACTGCCAAATCAGTAAATTAAGGGTAGAAAATGTCAAAACATTAAACAGTAAGCTTTAAATGTCATTTTGGAAGATTTTGGACTAAAAATGCAATTAATACATAACCAACGACTAACGGTGCAAAACTAACTCTGTTAGGGTAAAAAGTGTAAAAATTATATAAGTACAAGTGCCAAACAGTAACTTTATACCATTTTCAATTCTATTTCATATTTTACACTTTTCAACACAATCACGTGCATTTTTATGTTTGGTTCACATATTAAATCACGTTACGTTATATTTTATATAACGAGTTTTAACGATTTAACTTAATGTTTCGTTTCACCACTTTCGAGGAAACGATATTTATGGATTAAATGACATAAAAACAAGATAATTCTATATAATATTATTTTTGAACTTGAAGCATTTTAAGCATATCATTCACTCACATCACAAACCAAATCGTTATCCGTTACTCATATTCACAATCACTATTCATATTAAGTCAAATTCTCAGACTTTACCATTATTCAGGTCGTGTGTTAGAGCCGTTCCCATAACTTACTTGATTTTACATTTCACCTTGCCAGATACGCTCAAGGTGAGTCGTAGCCCCAATTTCTACCATTTAATTGTTTATTAAACTCTTTGGGGGAGATACATGCTTTACTATTTTCCATTACTTTTACAAGTACTCTAAAACTTTACATTACTGTGAGATTTCACAACTCCTACTTTTATACGCTTTGAATTACTTTTGGGTGAGAAACCTGCTTACTTTTATAGACTACTGAAACAATGCTTTTGTTTGATAAACTATTATCTGCTGGTCTAAGTACTCTATCCCAAATGCCCATGCTCATGTACCGTTAATTCCTGCTGGGAAGCACGAGTGATATAAATAGATCTATTGAGGGTGACACATCCATCCGTGTTGGGATTCAACATTCCGGATTGGACAAACGGATGTATACCATGTCGAATTACAGTCTCTAGGGATAGAAAAATTGCCAGGCCTTATTATTACATGACTCATTTCATGCAACTGTCATAGCTTCGGTAGCATGAAACTTAGCGTAGCGTAATAGCACTTTTGTATACATTTCGAAATTGAAATGTTAACTCATGAACTTACTGGTCCAACTTTACTGCTTTAAGTAAACTCTATGAACTCACCAACCTTTGTGTTGACACTTTATCATGTTTTTCTCAGGTGTTTAGTTTATGATATATGATGATGCAAGGCAGTGCTTGGCAGGGGCATATACACACTTTTGGAGTGTACACATAACACTCATGACCAGAGTTTTGTACTATGGGACAACTAATAATTATTATGGGCCTTGTTTTCTGCATTTCAATTATGTAAAACTTATGTTTTAATTAATGAAGCTTTTAAAACGGATTTGATAAATTCGTTCTCTATTACTTGTGTTATGATCCAATTACGTAGCACCCCAGATATTATTTCCGCTGCGATCTGATTTGGGAGTGTTACATTTTACAAAACAGTATAATGTACATCTTACTCTGATTTATATTGCTCAAGTTCTGGGATGTTTGGATCTATGTAGTAGTGTGTGGCTGGTGTTGCCGAAAGTTGTAATCTGTGCCGAAATCGTGAAACTCTGCAGGAGCTAACAGCTATTATGACAGGTTTTTCCATTGCATCAATAGCATCCTTGTTAAATGTCTGAGCAAGGTTGCCCGACAATGTTAACTCAACCGAGTTACGGCTATTTTAAGGAAAAAATGAAAAGGATTATGATGCTGCTTGATGTTTGACTCTATAAAAGGTACGATAATTAACTTTACGATACTTACTTTAAGTTTTGAATCTCAATTTTGTGATGCATCACCTGGTTTCTATTTGGATTGCCAATTTTTTCTGTTTCAGTAGATCGCATGTAGCATCCTATATAGTATGTTAAATTAACGAAAAGAATTTTTTTAGGATTTTTTATTTATATATATATATATATATATATATATATATATAAGTATATATATATATATATATATATATATATATATATATATATATATATATATATATATATATATAAGGGCATATTTGAGTGTGGTTATCATTACCTGTGAGGACTGGATGAGGCTTTTTTGTTTTGTCGTTTGGATCAATGATTCTGCAAGGTAGCTGGTTATAAGAGATGAAGTAGAAGTAACGATTTGGAAATCTAGCATCTTCTATATCATCGAACTTTGTGAATCTGGTGAATGATAGTGATGTTTTGTTTTGTAATGTCTGTTGCCAATTCTCTGTCGGAATACATGTGAATCCTGATATGCGGTATGTCTTTCCAGGCACAACAATTGGGGTAAAGTGGTTCATTTCACTTGCATCCATATTCGCCTGTATTGCATCTCCCTGTTCGTATAAAAGTATTATTTCATAGTTATTTGTTAATCAGAAGAAGTAAGGTACTTTTTAAGTAAAACCCTGTACATTCTAGCAGAAACTTTCCGATTACTATCTTTTTATTTCTATTCTTATGGCATGTATAAGATACCTGTTTGTCTAATAGAATTTCCCGAAAACCTTTGTCTATTGTGTTTGGTGGGTCCCGATGTATCCATGCTCGGTACACTTTTGCTTCAAGGATCTTGTCCCTATCTGTTGGTTTTAGACCTCTGATATTAGTTGTTGCCATCCTGCACATGTATGAAATGTAGGTTAACAAAGGATGTTTATGTTAAGAAACAATATATGGTTACTGATAATTGTTTATATGTTAATGAAACTGTAAAATAAATTTTTCTATATGCAATAAAATATTATGGACCTCGATTTGAGAAATTTTGTCTAAAAAATCTTTATACACTATATTTTTTGTTGTATTTGGGGGGTGGTCAGGATCTGTTTTCATAAGGATTCTTAAGCCATGTGGTGATGTTGCTCGTGATAAGGCAACATATAGTTGCCTATGACCAAAAATTGGTTGCGGAAGGTAGATGACAATTTTGTTTAGAGACTGGCCCTGACTTTTGTTAATTATCATCGCTTAGCAAATTTTAACGAGGAATTGCTTTCTTTTGAAAATGAAGGGCTAGTTTGGATCTTTGTGTGGCAAAGGGATTCTTGGGATGTAGACTTTTTCTCCAATTCTTGTGCCTGTAATAATCTCTGCCTCGATTAATTTTGACATAAGATTCTTGACTATCATTCGTGTCCCATTGCAAAGACCGCCTCCTAAGTTAACGTTTCGTAGCAGCATTATTGGAGCTCCAATTTTTAAGTGAAGCTTATTTGGTGGTAAACCTGGGAACTTGAGAGTGTTTAGATACTCCAGTGGGTATAGCATTTCAGTTGCAGCACCTTCTCTTCCTATCGGAATTGCCTCGTCAGAACTTATATAAGTTGTAACCTCTCCTTCGACCAATGATAGGACTTTCTCGTTTATAACATCAGCAGTTTCATTTTTTGGGCATACTATTGCTTTTTCCTGTAACAGATATGCTGTCGGCTTTTCTAGTGTATCTTTATCATAGATGAAATTGATGAGTCGTTCTATGCCATTTTCATCCTCTAGTATTTGATATTCGTCAGGAATTGTAACCCAAGAAGAATCTTGTGGGTCCATTTTGTCAGGTTCTCCAATTTTACCATCGCCTATATCTAGCAGCCACGAAGAGAATTCATGGATTTTGTTTCTTTCACATTCGTCTAGGTTATTTTGTTGCAGCCTCATGTTTTGTTTAAGTTTGAAGACTTTGAAGTGTGACCAGAGGTATGATTGAGCTATTGATGAGCCAATTATCTTTGACTTCAAGCCCTTTTTTTTTTAACAGGAAGCGTTTGCCTAAAATCGCCGCCTAACATGATTATTTTTCCACCAAATAATTGTTGAGAATTATCGAGGATATCTTTAAGGGTTCTATCGAGTGCTTCAAAACATCGACGGTCGTTCATTGGTGCTTCATCCCACACTATCAATTTAGTTTCTTTCAATAATTTCGCCATCAATGTGTTTTTTTTATGTTACACATTGATTCACCTGTTAATTCTAATGGCAATTTAAATCTTGAGTGTGCCGTTCTTCCAGATGGTAGCAACAACGATGCAATGCCTGAAGATGCAACAGCGAGTACAATTTTCCCTTCTGAACGTAACTTATTAATTATTGTTTTCCATAGGAAAGTTTTCCCTGTTCCACCATGTCCATATACAAATACCAATTCCTGATTTTTGTTATTTGATGCAGAAATTATAAGATCGTAAATTGCCTTTTGATCAGCATTTAATTTCCCAGCACAAATGGCTGCTTCTTCTTTTAGTTCTGGGCAGTTGTAATTCTTTTCTTCCATCAGTAACCTATTTTCAAGATCATCGAGCAAATGTCGCGGAGGCAACGATAAACCGAATTCTTGGACTGATCTTGAACAACCATTCAAAATCATTTCTATTTCATAGATGATGTATCCTTTCATCTCTGGATCATTGACATGTAGGTTTATAACATGAGACATATGTGAAGCTTTTCTTGGTATATCATCTGCCATAATACGCCAGTGTCTTTCCCATAGCTGTACCGGATCTGCAACTTCACAGTAGAGTAGAATGTGCGCAAAGAGGGTGCGGAGTTCTGAAGCCGTTGCTGACAATACTGCTTCTTGAAGTGCTGTATCCCATTCCTTGTCATCATCTAGTAAGCCAAAAGCCTGGCATGCTGCACGATATGTCGGGAAGATTTTTTTATTCACAGTGTGAACGTCGATAAATGATGTACAACCTTTTTGATGTGGAAGCAACATCCGGAAGTAAAACAACTCCCCTGCACCTTGATGGACATAAGCGAGACGACCAATTGCGTACTTGCTTTTATGCTGTCTATGCTTCCATCTCTTTGAATTTTTGTACCAAACAAATTCAGAAGGGAAATCCAAATATGTCCAATGCCTGCCATCCTCGTACAATTGATTATATGTGAACCACTCTGTTAGTGTTGGTCTTCTGTACAGAAACATATTAGCAGGTCAGCTATGAGACCAAAAGGAAGATTAAAACAACAAAAAAAAGAGCAAAAAAAAAAAGGAGTCTGGGGGGTGGGGGTGGGTTGGGGTGGGGGGGGGGGGGAAGTGCAGAACAATACATTTGCATAAAAAAAAACATGTAAAGATGATCATACTTGAGTATATGGCCTATGTTTCTACTTTGCTGCTTGTGTGTGCAGGATGATGCTAGATTTAAGAGAACAAAGCTGAGGAGTAGAACTTTCTGGTGTGTGCAGGATGATGTTAGGTAAATTCATAGGGAAACCAAACCATTCAACCTCTCATTTAATACAGCATAATGGAATCAGAGTATACCTGTACGATGAAGAGCTAAAGTGGACAAAAAAAAAAAAAAAAAAAAAAAAACTGAGTTGTAGATGCTACAGTGGAACAAATAGTGTCTGGAAATTGAGTATTATAGATGCTACAGTGGACTAAATAGTGATTGTAAAGCAAGGATTATTTACACAGCCAATGTATGATTGCCATGTGTCCCACTTAGAGGATACAACCAATAGGAAACATACAACTAAGTGTATTAATACTTA
>CP139508.1:289143693-289190903 GCA_021014915.2 Artemisia tridentata subsp. tridentata
TCAACTCCAGGTCAGGCAAAGAACACCGTTGTCTCAGCAATTATCAATTACTCAGAATGTACAGATGATCGACGAATTTCCTAATGAAGTGCAAAAATGATTTTCATGCTCTTCCTCATCTCCGAATGTACCATTAAGTCATACAATGACCATTTGCCCAAGTACTCACGAGAAAACATCATTTATCAAATTCACAAAACAGTCAGAGCTTTAGCCAATACTATTAGCGTCACTAACCGTCATTGCAGTCGTTTACGAATATGGAAGGCGATTCTAAGAATAACATTAATTCGTCGGAAAGGAAAATTTTGCGTTCCGAATTTAAACAAACACATAGTCGTCCCAGGGTGGAGGAATATCGACTCCTAACAGTAATACGGTTCAGCTTCCTGTAATCAATACATATCTCCAGTCACCATCCTTCTTTATCACGAACGAACTAAAACACGCCCAGGAGATACACTTAAGTAAACTCACTTCCTGGTCTTCGGTTGCTGCTCTTCCCGGTTGCTCGAATCAATTTATATGGTCACGAACACATCTGAAAGACACCTTTGCATAGTGACTAGACAATCTCTCGGTATCATGTCAAATCCTACTTCACACTTCGGTGGAAAAACATGTGGTTCAGTCACGAATCAAATTCAGAAAACTCTGGGTGTCAAATACCTCTCAAGGTAAGATTCATTTATTAGGGTACGAAATGGGTTCTAGGAAAACTTCATAGCCGCGAAAGTAACATACGAGTCTTCAGAGTAATAGCAAACGTTTAACAATCGATAATCATGGTAGGGAGTTCAAAATTGTTTCAAACGCCAAAGGTGAGACATAGGAGGGTAGTTGTCAATATTTGAATGCTCAATAAACAAATTCCTTGTCAGAATAAAATCGAAGTTAACTATCCAAAGAAAGACGGATCACAAATCAAATCTTTATCATTCAAAAATGAGGGGGAAACATTCTTATACTCGTGGTTACACACCACAAGACTTCTCGTAGGAACAGAGATGGGTGAAACGAAATCAAATATTGCCGGAAGATTTATAGGTACTTATCAAAAGCAAAAGACAATTAACAAAACATATCCAGTACGTCATCGCCATGGAGGTTCTCAGAATGCCCGAAGAGGTATCAAAATGATTAACGAAAGGATCAAAGATCAGAGTCAAAATCTGAAGATGAGGATCAAATAGTGTCAGGCAATTATTATGAAATTCTCAATGCCTTCAAGATTTAATCAGGTTCAAATTTTAGGTGGTGCAAAGCATAAGCTTTCACTTTCCAAAAGTGATATCAGCAGGATCTAACCAAAAGCAAGGCACGAATCAGAGTGATGCGGAAGCAAAGATACTTAAACGAATGCCTTATAGTCTACCCATTCCTCACTGGTCAAAACTTACGTTCCCATAGGGAAATCTTAAAGCAATTTTCAAAGGTTGTCTTACGAGCGCCTACAGGGAAAACTTAGTGGTCCTAACTTACACAGGCCAAGGGTAAATGTATTACGAATCGCAGCCTGTCGCTCTGATACCATAATTGTAACACCCCAACCCGACAAGGGTAAAGATGTCACACTAATGGTTCCATATCAGATCAAACAAAGCATACATCCATAGTAATACAAGAATTTCAAAGGTTACAAATGAAGTACTGAAAATACAAAGTTACAAATGAAACTAAAACTAAATACTAAGTCTGCAAATGCAAATCCTTCTAATAGTCTCCACTTCAGAATACTATCAAAGTCTTCTAAGTCCAAAGGTACTCTCCACTCATACCCAACTTCCAACTAAAACCTGCCGCAGGAAAAGAAATGCGGCTGAGCTTAAAAAGCCCAGTGAACAGATATATATAAACGAAAACGAAAGCAAAAGAAACGAACATATATGGTATAGTGTAATGGAATAATATAAGGTATAGGTAAGGTACAAAGTAAGAAAGGAAAAAGGGAAAGGTCAGTAATCCACCACGAGCCCAAACAAACCAAATCGAAATAGTAACCATGTCTTTAATATCATATAGAGGGGAGACCTCTCAGATAATCAAATAATATGAGGGGTGTCCTCATTCTTCAAATGGAGTAGCTAGCTCCCGAACTTGTGAAAGACGTGGATTGCACCCAGCATCAGTCACCGAACAATATATTATATCAAATCACGAACAGTCCACGAACACGGACTCGAACCTAGGATGCATCCATTCGCCCCCCGAACAAATCATATTGGCCATAACAAAACATATCATAATGTGCTAGCATATCATAATCAAATGGGGATGGTGTAACCAAATCACTAGGGCTACACGCTAGTCATGCCAGTGGTGCATCACAGACACGGCCATGTTACCTTCATGGCTAGGAAATGAACTTGGCTCGGGTATCAAACTGGAGGGTCAAAGGTCAAAGGTCCAAATCATAGCAAAGGTTCAAATAGTCTCAGTCATCGAATCATTGTCAAAGTCCAAATATCAAAGGTCAATGAATCCAAATGAACTGATCAAGGTTCATCATCAACTGGTTCATTTTAAGAAATCTTTATCAAATGGTTTTCATTGAAAGTTTAGTAAAATTCCAAATAAAAGTGGCATCGCATATTTCATCATTTTAAAATAAGTTTTCCTCAAAACATTTTCATGATATAATTGAAAAGGTTTTCACATCTGTTTACCAAAATCAAATGAACCTTCGAAACATCAAGTGATACGAATACTAATATCCCAAGGTAATGAACGAATATCAAATGGATCATTATAGAGGCTCAAAGCGTAAAGGGTCATATCGAACATCAGGGTCAAAAGAATCGAACAACGAACCAAAGTGTAGGGAACATAGCAATGGCATAGGAAATCCTAATACGAATCAAATCAAAAGAAACGAAGGCAACTTACTGAAAGGGCAGAATATCTGTACCTTAACCGCCAACGAAACATAACATAAGGATAAGAAATCACTCCTCCTTCAGCGAATCTACACGAATTAATGATCGACTTATTATTAATAACTTATTCAAATCAAATTTCTCCTTTTAGTCGGCTCTCCCATTTTTAGTAACTTTTTTCATATTTAGTAACCTTCCAAATTGAGTAACTTTCTATATTCAGTAAGTTTCTCAAATTAGTAACCTTGAGACTTTAGGATTATAAATGATAATTAAATAACTTTAAAGGTTTAATAACGACAATTTCATAGTTTGGGGTTTATTATGCCAATTAGTAAGGTTTAGGGTTCAATGTGTAACTTATCAAAATTTAGGGTTTATATCGTAACGACTAATTTAAGATTTAGTCAATTTTAGTATTTACTTAGATGTGACCCGACTCGTTTAACTGAATTAACCAAACTCACATATGTTTACCCACGCGTTCGAACCTACACGCACTCCTGTCAACACACTCATTCTCTTGTACCCTTTTCCTTTTCGAGCCAACAAGCCCAACGACTCTCGTCTATCTTTCAACATTTGTGTAAGCGTTTACTAACGCTACCACTCACAGACATGCAAGCACACACAATTATATATAATGAGCCCATTGCATCATTTTACAAGAAATCATGTGAATCTATAACAATCCATTTGTATGTAAATTAACTTATTTAACAGCTCAGACCTATGGCTCTAGGTGTAAATAAATGATTCATGGTTGCTCAAATGAAGCTCATATTGAGCGAAAATATGTTTATTTTATGTACACTAGAGGTCCAATTTCATTTAAGCGAAACTGAGTTTTAAAAGTCCATAGCACACTGTAGTCGATACATGCATAATCTATTATTTCATGTATCCATTCTCACTAACCGACCCATTCTTTACCACACATGCAATACAAACCGAAACACAACCTTGATTACACCTTCTTAACCTCAGTTCCATCTTTTAAAATCGAACCAAACTAGACCATTTTAACTCTTCCTCGTTAACTATTTTTAGCGAGACAACACCCAAACCAAAATCAACGCCTTTTTGAACCACACAAAAATCACCATTCGACTCATGCTCTCTTGTAGTTTGCAACCCTTACTCGACACTTATTAACCCACACGTGACTCACCTTGTTCCAGCCCACTTGACACACACAAACATATCATTTACACATGTTTGACACACGAATTAACAGAATCGAAATAAGCTCTAGTTTTGTATACATTGACTTCCATTTATGCAACACAAACCATGCATGCATACATTTCCATTTCATATTTATAATTTCCTGTTAAGCTAGTAAGACCCATGTTTAAATCTTGACATTAGTACCTATGTTTGCATGTAATTCATCATAAGGTGACTTCTTCTTATATATATACTGTATACCTCATATCTATCTCATTATATCACAACAAGGATTAGTTAACTAATATGATATATACTGATGTGTATTCTTGTGATTTTATAAGTAGTAAACATATGTTAAAGATATACCTCAAAGCTAAGAGGGGATAGATCGATATCGAGAATGAACACGAATACCAACTCCAGAATTTAACGAGACGTGATCGAACCCATAAACCAATCGAACAGGGACCGCCGAATGTAACCCAAGAATCCGCCAATTCGCGAACTGCTAACGACACTAAAACTTTAATCCCCCTTTGAACTTGGACTGAACTCAACGTGAACTGCAGCCTCGAATGAAGCTCGAACTAGCATAAGTGAAACAGAACACCAGGACACAAAAGCAAAACATGTACGACCACAGCCCAACTTACTGAGTTAGCCTTCGACCCTTATATTTTAGTGGAGAAAAAAATATGATTTGCACTTGTTTAGGGTTTGAGATTCTAAGAATTTCATGCGTACATTATTAGGTGATAAGAATATATCTTTCAAAAAAAAAGGAAATACGTGTGGGTGTAACAACTTGCTCTAATATCACGGAAGGTTGGAGCTTGAATATATTGACCAAATGTGATGCGAAAACAAAAACAGGAACGTGGGTCTTGTTTAATTTTTCATACGGTGGCTTTCTTTCTTTCTTTTTTTTTTTTTTTTTTTTTTTTTTTATTTATTTATTTGGAGTTTAATTTATTACATAACATAGGTCATAATCACTTTAGGTTACGTATAATAAATGTTACTTATAGGATATTCATAAGTTCTCAAAATTTTAAATTTGAGGGCATTTTCGTCATTTCAGATTATATAAGCTACCAATCTAGCTTTATTTCGAACCACAATTCCCCTAGCATCCCGTTTATTCTTGAGAATCCATTTAGTTCCAATTGCATGTTTTCCTTCAGGCAATGGTACTAATACCCATACTTTCTGATTCTTGAACTGCTGCATTTCCTCTTGCATAGCCTCAACCCAATCAGAATTATCAAGAGCTTGAGCTACACTGCTTGGTTCAACTTGAGATAGAAAGCAAGCATAGAGGTAATGAAGATAGTCAGTGTGGTTGCTCCTTAACTGTTCCTGAATATAACTGAGAAAAGCAGATTCTCCAAACTTGGATTGACTTAACCTGCTTCTTGTTTGAACAGGGGAATTGAGATCACCAAGAATCAAAGATTGAGGATGTACAGTGTTAATCCTCTTGGTAACAACAGGATCTACTTCATAGGTTGTGGCTTGATTAGTAATAGAGGGATTTGCTTCACCATCATAAGAAGAGTGAGTGAAAATTCCAGATCTTGATTGATGATGAGGATCATTCAGCTTAGCTGCTGAAGAGAGTGAATTTCCAAGATCAGATGGACTTGGGAATCTAGTTGGAGGCTCACTAAATCCCAATAAATCAGCAGATGGAGTAGACAAAGAAGCAGCAGGAGTGGTGACATCGGCAGGAACAACAGATGTATCAGCAGTAACAGGTGTACTACCAGCAGAATAGACATCAGCAGGAACATGAATACCACCAGCAGAAGCCATTTGTCTTCTGACTTCAGCTTCAGCATTTCCCAATAGCTCCACTGTTTCTTGTGAAAACTCAGAACCAAACTTTTCAGCAGCTCTCTTGGCATGATGTTCTTGTCTTTGAAGCCTAGCAAGGTCTTCTGCAAAACTTGAATCATCTTCAGCCTTATCAGAAGTATCTTTGAGTTTTGTACCTGAAAAGTGGTTAGAGGGAAAAGAAGGAACAACTATGGGTTGTTCATCACACTCTGAATCAGACTCATCATTTGAGGTACCTGCATTGTTAGATGGAAAAAACATGTGTACCTACAGATTGATTAGCTTTATATCTAGAATAACCTAATGAATCAGTCAGATAATCTAGGTCAAAATACCAGTCATGACCTGCACCCTGTAAATTAGGTTTGTCCTCTAGAAACCTTAAATTGAGTGTTTCTTCTACCCTCTTAGCAGACAAGTTATAAACCATATAGGCCTTACTATGAGCAGAATATCCTACAATGAACCCCTCATCTGCCTTCTCTTCAAATTTACCTAGGTGATCATTAGTATTCAAGATAGTTACATGACATCCAAAAGGCTTAAGGTAACTAATGTTGGGAACCTTTCTAGACAAGAGCTCATAAGGAGTTTTGTTGTGGGGATTAGTAATAGATACCCTATTCAGTACATAGCAAGCAGTGCTTACTGCTTCAGTCCAAAACATGGTAGGCAACTTAGAATCAGCTAGCATAGATCTAGCTGCTTCTATAAGGGTCCTATTTTTCCTTTCTGCAACCCTATTTTGTTGTGGGGTTCTGGCATTACTATAATCTCTTTTAATCCCCTTATTCCCACAAAATTCAATTAGTTTAGAATTTTTAAATTCTGTTCCATTATCACACCTTATAGCCTTAACCTTTCTATTTAGCTGGTTTTCAATTAAGGTAATAAAGACCCTAATCACAGAATAGGTTTCATTTTTAGTACCTAAAAAGAAAGTCTAAGAAAACCTGCTAAAATCATCAGTAATCACCAGACAAAAATACTTATGGTCTCTACTTCTGATAGAAGTTGGACCAAAAAGATCCATATGAAGCAGTTGTAGAGGCTCAGAGATGGTGCTCACAGCAGTAATGGCCTTGTATGAAGCCTTGTGTTGCTTTCCTTTATTGCAGGCAACACAGTTGTGTTCATTTGTGAAGGTCTTGAAAGGGAGCCCTTGCACTAAGCCATTCTTTGCCTGCTTGTTGATAGTCTTGAAGTTCACATGAGCCATTCTTTTGTGCCATTTGTTTGCTTCATCCACAGAAGCTTTTGCCACCATACAAGCAAGTTTACCCTCAGGCTTAACATCATTCAGATTGAAACAGTACAGGTTCTGTGTCCTTGGAACTTTGAGTACTATCTCACTTTCATCAGGCATCTTGAAGTCCTTGGAGAGCACAAGACAGTCAGTCTCAGTGAAAAGAACCCCATTCTTCTTGTCACATATTTGTGAGACAGAGAACAAATTGAATTTCTTGAGTTCCTTCACATAGAGAACATTCTCAAAGTCCAGTTTAGGAGTCTTAATGGTTCCTTTCCCTGTAATCTTTCCATCACCTCCTCCAAATGTCACAGTTCCTCCATAAAAGGGTACAAAGTCATGCAACCTTTCCAAATTTCCTGTCATACTCCTTGAACAACCACTGTCAACAATACCTACATCTTTACTCTTAAAAGGAATGTCCTACATAACAAAAATACATACAACAATGTTAGATACATGGGAGGCCCAAGTCATTACTGACTTGGGTCTGCCTTGTGGATCAATAAAAATTAAACCATGGAGATTGATGAGATCCACCATTGTTCTTGGACCCCATTCTCATATATTGGTTATTGTTTCTCCAAGAACAACCTACTGAGGACTTAACAGCAGTTTCCCATCTTGCCCCTCCCATGTGAAAGGTGTCAAAATAAACAGGCAACATATCATTTTGAAAGTAAGTGCTAGTAGGTCTGTAGTAAGGTCTAGCAGCATTGCTTCTCCAACCAGCAGGAACTGGATCACCAGCAGGAATGGACTTGCCAGCAGCAACCGGCTTACCAGCAGGAACTGGCTTGCCAGCAGCAACAGGCTTACCAGCTGGAATTGGCTTGCCAGCAGCAACAGAAGCTCTACAAGAGTTTATTCTTGCTGCTTGTGGAATATATAGGGGAATTTCATTGACATTGTTCCACTCAGACCTATTTTGACAAGCATATTTACCCATCTGTTTTTCATAATAGTCACAATCTTTAATTAGATGATCATAACTACGACACACAAAGCAAGATTTCTTTCTAGGGAACTTTTTCTTAGCATTATCTTTCTTATTGCACTCAGAAGAATTCAAACCAACACATGAATCAAAATTATCCTTAACAAAATTAAAATCACAACCATAACTGTTTGAAACAAAACCAAAACTAGAAACATTATTGTTTTTAACATTATCAAAAGAAACATCTTCAGCTCTTTGGGATTCATCAGTAGCCACTTTTGAAGACAGATCTTCTGATTTTATTGATGCCGACTTCTCACTTGATCCACATGTGGCATAGTCATCAGTCTTGATTTCTTCAGATTTGTCACTGTAAGAACAAGAGACAAATTCATTAGAGTCACAATCAAGATCAGGCAAGTTCTTTGCCTTTTTGCCATAAGTCATTTGTGAATCATCAAAGTCAAGGTCAAGGGCTGAGTGGATATGGACAGGCTTGAAAATACCTCTTATAGGTGGAGGAACTGCATTCATCCCTCCTTCCTTAACAAACTTAACAGGAATTTGATAATCAACTTCCTTACGGGTAGGGTCAAATATTCTAGGGTTAGAATCCCCAACATCATATCCCAACCCTTGCTTACGCCAACTAGAATGATTACCATTATTATAGTTAACAAGATATTTTTGTGATTGTTGCCATGAATTTATCCTAGCCACTTCACTATCCAGTTTAGCCTTTAAATCCTAATTTTCTTATTTGATCTTAGCAACTTGAGATTCAGAATATTTAAGTTCATTAGTGGTGTTTTCTAAATCTCTCTGTAAAACCCTTATTTTCTATTCATAAGCAAGCTGATTTGCTTCATGCCAAGCCTTTTGTTTTTCCACAGTTTTAAGAGCCTTTTTATAAGCTTGAATTTCAACAAATAGTTTATTATATTCAGGCTCAATCTCATCAAACTCTCTTTTTAACTCATTGTATTTAATTTCACTATCCTTTTGCAATTTAGTATATTTAATATCACAATCTAAAGGACACTTAAGTACCTGAGATGGATGGCCCATCATTCCAAACTCTCCAGCCACATGTGTCTCAGCTTCATATCCAGCAATCATCCCATAAATCCGTGACGCTCCAGTCTCCTCATGTTGTTCCCAATCCAACATTGAATCCACAGACACTAGGGCTTTAGCTTCCTCTGGCTCCAATTCTTTCAGTCTGAATGCCGAATACCTTGTTCTGTCATCAACTTTCTTGTCTTGGCATTCTCTGGCAAAGTGACCTATCTGACCACATTTGAAGCACTTCACCTTCCTTCTGTCAAACCTTGCACCTTCCCTTCCATTGAGATTGAGCTTCCTCCCTGACTGCTGCTCAAACTTGTTAACCTTTAATGACAGCATAGCCAGCTGCCACTTGATGTCCATCTCCTACAAATCAAATTGATCAATTTGATCAAAGTCATCATACATAAATTGCTGTTGTGGAGTACTTTCAGCAACAAATGAATGAAAAATTTCCTCAACAACATTGTCAGTCCTTGATTGAGATCTTGGTGTTGCAGGAGAATAGGAAACAGATGAAGATGAGGGGTTTGGGCTATCACCATGAGAGACCTTGTTAGTGCTGGTAGCACTAACAAATGCAGTATGAGTAGGTGTATGAGATGAATAAGTAGAAACCTCTTTGATATCAATCTCTAGGGTCTTGAGCTTGTTGTACAGATCATCAAAACTTAGGTAATCCAATCCACCCTTGGCTTTCAGGGTTATGGAAACTTGAGACCAGGATGGAGGTAAAGCCCTCAGAAACTTTGTGTTGTAGTCTTCATTGTCTGGTCGAGCCTGCAACTGATTAAGTTGGCTGAGGATCTTGTGAAATCGATCATACCCTTTGTGAATTCCTTCATCCTTAGAGATCTTAAACTCCTGGAATTCCTGCTTAAGCATGGATTTCCTCATCTTTTTGGACACCTCATTCCCACCAAATCTAGCTTTTACAGCAAGCCAGATTTCTCTAGCATCATCCAGGTGATGAAAATCACCCATGTGATCCTCTGGGAGAGCCTGAAGCAAGAGAGTTCTTGCTTTAGTTTCCCTTTGCACAGCCAGCTGCTCCTCAGCTGATGCAGGAGGGAGAATCATGATGCTCCCATTTCGATCTCTTCCAATTCTCTTCTTGGTATTCCCAGTGAGGATGACATTCCAAAGATGGTGATCACTGTTGGAGATCCAGTACTCCATCTTCATAGCCCAGAATTCATACTCTTCCTTCTTGAGATATGGGAACTTAGCATTGCTGTTGGACATAGTGGTTGTAACAATTTGTTGTTGAACTTTTGTGGGTTCAGGTTCTTCATTGTTAATGGTAGCGAATTCAGGGTTTTCGTCGCCCATTGTGAAAGGGTTTAGAGAGATTGTTTTGAGAACTTTTGCTTCTTGATCAGAGATCCTTACGAGGCTCTGATACCACTTGTTGAATCTAACACACCTGCTAGATCTTTGAGCCTTAGTGGATCGGTAGGATGCCTATGTAATCACAAGCACACTACAAGAGAATCTCTGAGTACGAACTAGAAAAGAAAAGAACTAAGACTATGATCCTCTATGGATCGTATAATGAACTAAAAGATATTATTATTGAAGATTGTTAAGTCGTAAAAAGATGTATCTAACTCATAGACGGGTGTTCCTTTTATACTAACAAGAAACCCTAACCCTAACCCGTCATACAAGAAAACGTGTGAAGAGATAAACATGATCTCTTCTAAAAATAAATCTAACAAACATTCTAAACATACGGGATAACAACTAACAATACCCGCAGCAATGACTACTATCAGCAGAAACAAGATATAACTATCAGCAGCAATGAGCTTCAGCAGGAACCACAGCTATCGGCAGCAACCAGCTTTACACTATCGGCAGCAACAAGAAATATCTTATTTCCTGAATTCCTAACAATGGCCCAAAATAATCCAACACCACAAGCAGTTTAAGGCCCAAATATAGGTTAGCAACAAACAGATTTAAGAAATAAAGATGGTTCGAACCAAAGAAAAAGTTTTGTGTTTGTGTATTTCGAACCAAAAGGAAAGAAGAGGAAAACAACCAAGCATACCCACTGTCAACATAAACCAATTTCAAAAACAGATTAAACAAAAACAGTTTCAAAACAGTGAGTCGAGCAAAAGAAACAACTTCAAAACAGTGATTCGAACAACAAAAATCAACACAACTAACAACCTGTCTCTGATGCCAATTATAGGATCGATTATATTGTTGATTATTGTGGGATTCGGGAGGTCTTGGATTACGAAAGAACAAATCCATGGTAGAGTTAGAGAGAGAGTGTAGAGAGGGAACTTAGTGACAGAAACTGGAAATGTATTAGATTGAGTGAAGAAGTTCCAACCCTCTCCTTAGGTGGAGAGGGGTATTTATACTAGATACTATTGTTGCCCCGAGTGGGCTGTGGAGCGAGCTGACAGTGGGTAAAGACCCGACCCACTCCACAAGTTCTATATTAACTAAACTATTACTAATATTACTGATATTTCTACGAGCTAGTTAATGCTAACAGATACTCGGGGTGACCGAGTCTTCACATGAATATTTATATTCCTAACAATTTAAACTCTTCTTCTTCATCACCATCCTTCTTCTTCACTTCATCTTCTTCATTCTCCATAATGGGTTCTTCTTCAACTTCATTGTTCCTCACAAACAAAAAGCCTAAAATCACCATCATACCACCACAAACCAACTTAATTGGCCTCACTCAAGAAGACACTACCTGCTCTCCAAAATCTCTACCATCATCTCCTCAAGCTCCGAGTGCACCTCTCAAAACACCATCAACCAAAGACACATCCTCATCCCCTTCAAAACCTAGCACATCTCCATTTTCATCATTCATCAAAAATTTATCACCCTTGCTCACTCATTCTAGCTCGGGCGCATATACACCATTTGTGAGCAACTTATCACCTTCTTTTACCATTCCTAACACTCCAATTCCACCAAATACTTCTTTGTCCCTACCTTCTCCAATCATGGGATTTCCTACTCCCTACAACTTTTTGAACAACCACACCATGGGTTGTGCATGTTGTTTTCATAACTTCAACCTCATTTCTTCCCTAAGAAGTGAACTCCACTACATGATTGGCCACATTGAGTATCTTCTTTCTCAACCCAATATGCAACCAACTCCTCTTGCAACCGTTCCACCTTCTGCTCCACCATCTTATTCTCCACCTTCTAACTAAACATCTCTACATGTTTAGTTAAAAATAATCAAATGAGTATCCTCAGGGCCAAGCATTGTTGGGAATTAAAGCTTCCAGGATGTTAACTCTGCTCAAGATGGATAAAGCTGCTCATGTGATTACAACTGCTTAGGTGATTAAAAGGAAAATGCTCTAAGTATGTTTCTACTGCTGATATGTATTTTACTACTGATGGTGATGCTGAAGACTTTCAAGAAAATACACTAAGTAGTTACTGCTGCCAGAGTAAAGCTTAATGCTGCTAGTTCAGAGTTTCAACTGTTGCAAGATTACTACTGCTAGAGTTAAAGTTAAGACTGTTGAGTCTTAGTTAAAGCTGTTAATGAGATAAACTTGTATAGTCGATTAGATAAATATAGAAAAGATTCTTTAAAGATTTATCTTGTATAGAAAGTAATTGTAAGCTGACTAGGACTCTTTAGTCTATAAAAGGAGGATCTAGGGCATAGAATTCGATACATACTATTCATTTCTTCATGTTTTTGTGACCCTAATACTTTAAGAGTATTCATATTAATATATTGAAGTTGTTGGTTTGTTTACTATTGTGATTTCTATTCTTCTTAATACTATTGCTTAGATTCCGCATAAACCTTAGTATTTCAACACAGTTTCTATAACTAGTTTTGTTAGTTTATCTAGCATAACTAAACCTTTACAAGCTAAGGGAATTTGATCAAGTACATAGCTGGGATCAACAAGCATGTTCTAGGAAGTTAGGTTATTCTAGAAATAGTTTGTAGTTTGATTATGTGATGTATGAATCCTTGAGGTTATGTGATGTACGTTTTCTATTATGTATGCTTTCATGAATGAATGTATTATGATATCTATGCTATTATATTTTGATACTGGTGATGGTTGTCTTTAAAACATGCCCACTGACGGCGGTCCCTTATACAGGGATGATCCCCAATATTTGAGTGACCGTCAGTGTATATACAGGACCATCCCCAGTCAGCATTAAAAATCTGATTTCTCTTCTCTGCATTATCTGTTTCATGCTTAATATATCTGATTTCACCCTCCTCTTATCATTTCTTCTTCTTCTCTCTCCTTCTATCTAAATTAATTCTCTTCTCAACCCTTCTAATTCTCATATATATATATTATATATATATATATATATATATATATATATATATATATATATATATATGTATGTATGTGTATGTGCATTGTATCTTAACATGTTTTTGTAGCACAACACCATAGCTCGATTCCCTGGTGCCCTCATCTAGGGGGAGCATTAAGCAAGGGGGAGCATTAGTACCGCCGATTTCTTTCCTCTCTATACATCGACAAAGCCTTTTTGATTCTACAAAAAGGGGGAGAAGTAAACGAATACTCATTAAAAACATATTAACATATAATTTTACCTAAAATGAGTTTATATTTTGTAATCATCAAAAATGGGGAGATTGTTAACACAAATAATGTTAAAAACGTCATTTGCAACCAAATATAAAAACACGTTATGTAAAACTATATTTGATAAGTTTTTAATCGAGGAAAATCGTTGCAACAACGTAACGACTACAACATCACTTCAGGTATGAACAAACACAACACCGACATTAGTAAAGTGATTTAAAGAATCTATTTTCTCAAAACTTCACATTTTTGTGTGACAAAATGTTTTTAAAAAAGTATTTTTTTAATTAAAAAAGAAATGTTTTATTAAAGAAAATAAATTTGAATTCCAAATCTCCCAACAGCTAGTTTTCCCGCTCAAATCAGATAAGTTTTTCACTAGATAAACTTTCACCACATCAGGACAAAAATAGGAGCGTATGTCGGGACGGTCCCGTAAACATGGCGACGGTCCCTTATATATACGGGTCCGTCCCCCGTTCCTCCTGGTGCCTATAAATACTGTATTGTTTTCTCAGAAAAACTAACCCTCTTTGCATAAAAACATTCTGGTCTTTCTTCCTCTCTTCTTTGATCACTATAAAGTGTCGATATGTGTTTATAAGTGATCTCGTTACCCTCTATATCAAAGTGCAAGAGAAGAACACTCGTATTCGACAGGAAACGAAGTGTTATAGATTAGCCATCACACACACGTAACTTGTGTTACGATTATCTTCTTCCCTCAAACTCTCTCATTGTATATATTGTAAATTTGTACATCTGACTTGTGTGTGAGTCGTGATTAGGTGTGTTAAGATAAATACAGACAAAGTGTAAGTCCATGAAGTGGTGTATCTAGATTAGGACTTTGTGTAAGTTGGTGTGTCGGTGTGTGTGAAGACTTGGATTTGGTGTGAGTCCGTGAAGTGAAGACTAGGACCGAGTGAAGGTTGGTGAAGACTTGGATCGGGTGAAGATTCAAGTGGACGGGGTGATCGTCCTTGTGAAGATTTGGACGGGGTGATCGTCCGTGTGAAGACTTGGATTGTGTGTAAATCCAAGTGGACAAGAGTGCTTGTTCGTGTAGCCACGTGGGCTATGTGTAGATTGGTTCTTGCTAAGATTAGGACCCGACATTCCTCTTAGTTTCGTTAAACTTGGTGTAAGCTTTGGTGTACGGTTTGCTCCACCTAAAGGGAGTATGTTGACATAGTGATTGTGAACTCTCTAGTGTGGTACTCGAGGAGTGGAGTAGGTGTGACAAACGGTAATTTTCCCAATAATATTTTAATAATAAATGTTAATTTATTATTACTTAACTATTAAACTAAGCATTTATTTGCTTACATAACTATTTCGGGAAGTAAACCAGCACGCTGTAACACACAGTAACTCACCAAAACTATTTAATCTCACCAGAAATAGTGAATTTTCTATTTTCTCACATTTACAGACTATAACAAAATGAAAGTGAGAGGTTATCTCACTTTTCCTGAAAAGCGATACCACACGCGTACCGACACCACATTAGTAAAAATTTAATCTCATGATTTATTTTAGAGTCGATAAATTTTATTTTATGCTGGTTTTATAAAAATGTCTCAAATTTTTATTTGTCACGTTTATATTAAACCGGGGAAAACCCGATTTCACCTCAGTTCAACGGGACACGGGGTACATAACTACACTTAATTTCAATAAAACAAATCCTATACTTCTTCGTTTTATCTTTTTCTTTTCTCTGTATACCACCCACTCACACATATCCCCCCCAATCTTATCGTCTTCTCGCTTGGATTCGACTCTATATTCCCAGATGCCTAAATCATCACCATCATCTGTTTAACCATTTCACAATCAAGACACAGGTACAACATAGGTCATTTTTTCCTTTCTCCCCTCCCCAAATTATATCACGAGATCTCCTAACTCTTCCAAATGGATAGTGATTTTTGATTAATCTAGTTCCTCACTAGACTCCATCTCAAGAAAGCATGGTCAAAAAGGATGTTCTTTTTCTCTTTTTATTGCCGCTGATCAACAGGGACTCCACATACTCACCAAATCATTAGCAATCTTATATCAAAGACTAGTTTTCTTAAGGGTTGCTTTGAAGCTTGGTTGTGGGTTTCTGCTTGGATTCGGATTGGTAAAGTAGTAATTGGTTTTTCATTGCTTTTGGTTTTCCTCTTCATTCAACAACACTAACATCTCTTTGAAAGAATTCTCAAATTTAATTTTTTGATATTGATTTGATTATACTTTTGAAGGGTGTGTTTTAATCTTGTTTGGTTAATACAAGTCGACACAATGTTGTTTTTTGTTTATACGATTTCCTTTTACTCGTTGTTGATGTTGTTTATTGTATGGCTCACAAACCTTAATCAAACCTAAGTATTGGCTTGTAAAACTTGAGGTGTTCTATGGCTAGTTGTGTTTGTCCGAATTATGCTCAAGTCGAATTATTAAGGTTGTAAATCTACTAGGGTATAGCTCATAAGTCATATAGAATTTGCTAAAGTTCTCTAGAGTCATTGTTAGCCTTTGGTTTAGAACCTGGATTGGGTGTAGAACCAGGATGTGTTGTCATTGTGTAACTCTCGTATCGAAACTCTCTCTCGAGTCAATCTTGTGTCAAACATGGAAATTGGTTTAGGAGGATAGTATTTGTTGTGTGGTTTTGGTTCAAGAAAAACCACACCAACAAAGGGTGTGTTGTGGTTGTTAGTTCCAGCAAAACCACCCTCACAAAGGGTGTGTTGTAGTTGTTTCAGTCGAGTAGAACCACACCCACAAGGGTGTGTTATGTCTTAATTTTTGGTTCAGTTCAAACTTCACCAAGCAGCCACCCATATAGGGTGTGTTGTGTCTATCTTCAGTCAAGGAAAACCACACCCAAAGGGTGTGATGTGGTGAGTCTTGGTTCGGTGTACTCCTCACAAGCAGCCACCCAAATAGGGTGTGTACGCTTCGGATTTGAGCCATATTATGTGTTAAAGATACGACTCCAAAACTCCCCCACATAACAGCCTTATTAAAGGTCCTCCCTTAGGGCGTTGTGTGAATCACTCGAGCCACATTTGGCTCAAGGACAACCCCTAAAGGGCTGCCTTAGTTCAATCACACAAGGACCCCAAGGGGGTGTGTGTTTTGTACAGGTTGAACTCAAACCCACAACGGTTGTTGAGTTTAATTCGAGTCTCACAAGGACCCCAAAGGGGCATGTTGATCCCAGTTAAGCAATTGATCTAGTTAGTTATCTTAGATATGAATCTAAAACAACAAGTATAGAAACTGTCTTGACTTGTAAACTATTAAACACAACACGGAATATTATCTTTAATCTTAAGAAGAACAATGAATGAAACAGTAGAATTCGCAACAAGCACTTCAATATATTAAATATACGAATACTCAAAAGTATTAGGGTTTACAACCTTGAAGTGAATCGACTCTAACAATGATACATACTAAACTCTAACCCTAGAACCTCCTTTTATAGACTAAGGAGTCCTAGTCGGCTTACAATAGCTTTCTATACAAGCAAAATCTTTTAGAATCTATTCTAAACTTATCTAACCGACTATACAAGTTATCTTATAAGCAGTAGTATCCATTACTCTAACAGCAGTATCTTTTACTCCAGCAGTAGTATTCTTGCAGCAGTAGAATCTCCAACACTAGCAGTAGTATAGAATACACTAACAGTAGTATGACACTTAGAGTATTTTCCTTTGTACACCATGAACAGTTGTATCATCCAGAGCAGCAGCATCTCTAAACCCAACAATTCTCCCCTAAAGTTGATATTTTCTTCCAAAATTATCAAGTTTCTTTTAAGCTTTAACCTTCACCAGGAGGATGCTTCCAAACACATTTACTCCTTTTTCTTAAGATTTGGGTTGAGAATTTCTTTATACTTCTTTAAAAGTTTATAAGCTTGATCTTGAAAAGAGAAGTCTTTCTGCATCTCCAACATTCCAGGCTTCAACATCTGATGAATAATTGCTTTATTGAAGTTTAATGCAGGATAATCTTTTTCCACCAACATGTAGATAACCACTCCATGAGCATTTAAAGCATGAACACCACAAGACTGATATAAATACTATTTTTGAATTGTGTTGTGTTTTAACTTCATCCACTCAATATCTTCATCATGTGGTTCAAACATTATCTTTAAATAGTACTAGATTACCCTTTCATACACCTCCTCTGGTCTTGTATCACCATATTTTTCTTTGTATAACCTCCAGAGGGTAACCACATCATCTCTATCCATCCAAAACAGCATTTGTGAAAATCTAATAAACCTATAATACAAACCATTGGTTCTTTTAAACTCCCAATAGACTTCACTTCCATCCCTGATTCAAGAAGTATATGAGATGATTGGATGTTTGGCTAATAGAGGAACTGCATTAATGACCTCAGGTTCTTTATAATCAGAAAGAACTGTAAGATCCATCATTTTTTCTCTATCATCTTCAGATTCCTCCTCATTATCAACTTTTTCTTCATTCTCATGCTCTGACTCAGAACTCTGCTCCACTGCTTTGGATCTATCAGCTTTTCTTTTCTTTCTACCAACACTCTTTTGTAAAACTCCAGCTCTTTTAACACCTGAGCTTGAAGTTTCTTTCTTTTCTTGCCCAACTTTCTCTTCCACCTTCTCTTTCACAGTCTCAGTCTCCACTACTGTCTTAGCCTTCTTTACCTTATCCTCTGATCCCATAGGCACAAACTGATCAATTTCCCTTTTTGCATTGTTGTACATCTTGATAATTTCATCATCAGAGTATGCCTTTAACTGAACAAGTTTGTAGCCCTTCATGTTCTTTATATACTGCTCATAGTATTTCCTTCTTTGTTTCACAGTTGGTTCTTTGAGCAATTTTCTTTTTCTTCTTTCAGCAAGATACCATTTCTTTCTTTCCTTTTTGAACTTGTTTAACCATTGACTTCTTCCTTCTTCATTGTATGTATCTTTTATTTCCTTTTTGATTTGCTTTAACAACTCAATATCAGCATCACCTTTGATTCTTTCCTCATCCCAAGCATCCAATAAGGCTTTTGTTTTGGCCTCATCTTCAGCATGTTTCATTTGTTGTTCAAGCACCTTTTGATTTTCCTATTCAAATTCAGCAGCTAACTTTCTTGCAACCTCTTCATTATATGCAATCTGCTTCTCTTTGGGCCAGAACTCAAAAGGTATATCAGGTTCAGGTTCAGGCTCTTCAACCATTATGCCTTTACCTTTGCCAGAATACTGAGATGTTTGTGCAATTTTCTATGTTGGGAGAGGAGGTTCTCTGATCACAACACCTTTTGCAGGTTGTGGTGGTTGTTGTCGTTGTACTACTTCTTTTGATTGTGATGTCTTGAAGAAAACTATTGCTTCAGCCATACTAACATCATCATCAAGTAGCTCAGCAGTAGAAACTTTCTTTGGTTCAGCAGCAGAACTTTTTGCACTAGCAGAAGAATATGCTACCTCAGCAGTAGTCTGATTAACACGATCAGTAGTATCAACCTTAACTACTTCTTCACTATCACCAACAGCAGAACCAACTTTATCTTTAGCAGTAGAATCTCCCACGCTTTTGATTGACTCCACCATTACCTCAGAAGCTTTTACAAGATTATTAGCATCCAAAGTTTTCAAATTTTCCACAATCTGCTATTGATTCACTTCTTCAAGCACAACCTCATTACCATCTTTTTCAGCCACCACATACTCATTTGCATTATCCCCACTATCCAAATCCATGTCCACATCAGCACTTTCAATATTAGTAGCCTCAGCCTCCCCTGAATCCTTGGTAGGATTGAGAACTTCGAGCTTGATTGAGCTTGGTTAAACGAGAACCTCTATGTGGAATACAAGTGTTTATGCGGAAACTAAACAACAAGTATAATAAAGAAGAAAAGACAATGATCCTCTATGGATCAGACTATGAACTAAGAATTGTGTTATTGAATATTGTAATCGTCAAAACGTGTATAAAACTCATGGACGGGATGTTTCTTTTATAACAATAAGAAACCCTAACCCTAACCCGTCTTACAAGAAAACGTGTGAAGAGATAAACAACAATCTCTTCTAAAAATAAATCTAACAAACTTTCTAATCCTACGGATAACAAACAATAATATCCGCAGCAATAAGCACTATCGGCAGAAACAAAACAATACTATCGGCAGGAACCAACCGCAGCAGCAATGCAACACTATCGGCAAGAACCAGCTTCACTATCGGCAGCAATGAGAAACTCCTTATTTCTCAAATCCCAACAATCCTCCCATCAATGAGAAACTCTTATTTCCCAGAGATCCTAACAATCCTCCCCTAATCTTGAGGTTGACTAGGTTAACCTGCAAGATTCCAATGTGATAGAGCTTGAACTTCTCAGGCTTGAGGATTGCGACTTAGCAACAGCAACAATTAGTAACCAGCAACAACATCCATAACCTGCAAGATTCCAACCTCTATAGCATCCAGCAGCAACTTCAATAGTTCAGCAGGAATAGGAAATCTTCTTCAAAACATGTATACTGGTCACCATTACATTCACTTGAACTTGGCTGCTACTAATGACAATATGTACATCAAATCACTTAAGTTTCATACTATTCTCATCACATCCAGGTGTGTTAACTCCTGTGAGAGGTGAATCATTGAAAATTAATGGATTTGATGTCTCTTTACCAATAGCCATCACTACTGGAGTAGCCAATGTTTAGGTATGTGAGACCATGGTACATTGATAACCATCTGATTTATTAGCAAATCAGCAACTATAAACGGATTTGACTTGTCTTTACCTGTAGCCGTTTGCTCAGGACTAGTCAATTCTTAGGTTACAGCAAACCTTGGTGAATTGAATACCAAATATGGATACCAAGTGTCTTTACCACAAACCATACTTTTGTGGACTAGCCAATTCTTTGGATCCCATAAAGGGTTACATCCATGGTGAATTGAGAACCATTTTCAACTCTCAGAACCGAATCATGGGTGAGTTGAAGTACCCTATAGCTTTGAGCAAGCTATGACAGCTATCAACGGATTTGATAATCACACCAGAGCCGTACCCTCATGGTGAGTCAACTCTTTCTTGTCTGCAAGACATGGTGAGTTGAATACCATTTAAGGTGAAGGTGTAAACACCAACACTGTACCTGCAAGGTGTTGCTCAAAACCACTTATTAGCACACAAAATATACAATTTATTTATTATTATTTTTTTTTAACTAAGAATAAGAAATCAGAAACACACCAAAAGAAAAGAAAGAAAATAAGAAAAGAAATAAAATAAAGAAAGAAAATGAAAAATAAACGATTTTTTTTTTAATAACAGCAGAATCCGAAGCTACCAGCAGAAATGGAGCTATCAGCAGGAATGAGAACACTACCAGCAGGAACCATTGCTGCTGACATCAGGAACCATTGCTGCTGACCCACATTCTCAGCAGACATAATAGAGAAGTCCAGAATAAACCACAATACAGCATCAGACCCATGTGCAATACTCACTTTGATCAGACCCCACTATCACTTGCATCCAATCCCATAAATGCAATGAACCAAAACCATTGACTACTGATACAAGTAAACTCACTTGAATAAATCTGTCCCCATTCACATCAGTTCACTTGAGTATATGACAGATCGTAGAAACCAACCATCCATAAGCGACAAGCAATTCATAGTACAATACTTAATATTATGAAATCCATAGCAGCATGTGACAAACAGTAGACAACAGTCCAAGGAATTGACCATAGCCCCACAACCGAAAAATTAATCAAATGATTAATTCTCTTCCATCCATATGTATGACAGTAAGTGACCACATGCAGTAGCCGCCAAACCAATTAATTCATCAAAACCCTTTGCCGACAAACCATTTGACCACTTTAATTCGATCACTCTTCAACTCTTCAAGCCTCACGTGACATTAGAGAGCAATATAAGTTTGACCGAGTAATTGAATAAAAAATCAAGTAGCCCCACAATCAATTAGCTCACGCCACAATAAATGTGATCCCATATCACAAACCAATATCAGTACCATGAAATGCTACACGTATTAACCAAATCGGGGTCAATTAATACACCATCAGACCTTGAAATACTGGTGACAAGCATCATTAATATGCGACTACCAACACCATGACCAATCACAATCCACAACCGTATTAATAATTAATCCATGTGCTGCACCGTACGTTGACCAATGTAATTCACTTCATATTCGAATAATAATCATAGCCCCATGTGATCAATTAAATTCACCGACCATTAATATTCAAATCATACACAGCAGTGGCAACCTATGAGACCAATCAATACTTGCACCACAATAGTCATCAGCAGCAACAATAACCCACTTGCCAACAATAATGAATTATGACCAATCAATTCATCAATTGACAAAAAGAGTCAACAGAAGTAGCCCCATTAACTTGACCAAACACCACAAGTGACAAAAAACTTGTAAGCAAATCCTTAATATATTCGATCAATTTTATATTACCGCTGATAATTAAGACTTTGCTGACCCCACAAACTAACTCCACGTCAGACACCAATTCATGCCATTAATTCAGTCAATAGCACATGTTAATACCTTGACCTCAAATCAAATAATTCCAGTTGACTAAAACCAATTTGCTTCACTTCATCGATCACCCACGTCTGACCACACAAATAAAATAAAAGCCAACTAGTATGCGGTCACATGACTAGGCATTAATGTCCAATCAGTTCCCACAAAGATCAATAATAAACCAATCTTTGCAACAGCAGAAACCACTCACTCAATAATAGAATAGGAAGCGACAAATTCAATAGCTGCATTATTTTAGTTAGAGAACACAAAACAAACTAAACAAAAAGGTTAGTTAGCACAAAATATACAACAATAAGCCTCCCCTTAGGCTTATGCCTCCCCTCAATCAGTGCACCTGACAAAGACTATTGTTCTTGGGTACCCAGAATGAACCTTTCCTTTTATTTGTCCAAGAACAACCTGTTGAGGGCTTAACACCAGTATCCCATCTTGTTTCCCCCATATACCTTGGGTCATAATAACCAGGCCAAAAACCATTTCGAAAGTAAATGCTAATAGGTATGTAGAATGGTCTAGCAACATTCCTTTTCCAACCAGTAGACTTGGTTTGACCAGCTGGCTTACCAGAAGGAACATGTGCGGGTCTAAAAGGCTTACCAGCAGGAACAGGTGCTGGTCGTTTTGCATTACCAGAAGGAAATGCATTTGCTTTAGGGACAAATGGGGGAATGTTCTCTACATTTTTCCATACAGACCTAGGTTTTTGTTGTTCAGCACACATACCCGATTTATTCTCATAAAAATCACAATCCTTAATTAAATGAGAATAACTTCTACAAACAAAACAAGATTTCTTTTTAATCTTTTTGTTTTTTTCCACGTCTTGTTTTATTACACACAAATGTCTCACTACCATTACTTGAAGGAGAACTAATTTTAACAGTATTAAGAGAACTTTTGTCGAAAGAGGCTGTTTGAGAATTAGATTTATCATCAGTCACTTTAGAGGGTAATTCATGGGACTTGGGTGTGGGTGACTTTTCACTTGAATTACATGTGATATTGTCATCAGACATGGGTTGAGAGGATTTGTCACTGTTAGAACAAGAGACAAAGTCTTTAGTTTCACAGTCTGAAGAAGGCAAGTCAATGGACTTTTTGCCATAGGACCTATGCGATTCATCTAAGTCTATGTCAAGGTCTGAGTGGATAGGTACAGGTTTAAACACTCCTCTTATAGGAGGAGGAACAGCATGCAATTCTCCTTCCTTGACAAACTTAACAGGAATTTGATAGTCTACAGGTTCAGGGTTAAAAACACTATACTCATTAGGGTCATAAACTTGATCTGGCCCTATATAGTCTCCAAACCCTAAACCACGTTTGGTTCTGACAGACATAGAACTATCGACTAACTTGTTTAGGTTTTTAGATGAATCTTTCCATTTATCAAACCTAGCCAAGGTATTGTCTAGCTTAGTCTGCAAATCCTGTTTTTCTAACACCACCTTAGCGTTTTGAGACTCAGAATATTTAAGCTCATTAGTGGTGTTTTTCAAGTCCCTCTCTAAAACCCTTATCTTTTCCTCATAAGCTAACTGATTATTTTGGTACCAAACTTTTTGTTTTTCTAATGTATTAACAGCATTTTTATATGCTTTGACTTCAACAAACAATTCATTATATTTAGGCTTCATTTCATCAAAATCTTTCTTAAGCAAAGCATATAAATCATGACAACCAAAATGACACTTTGGTACCTGAGATGGAAAACCCATCAAAGCAAAATCTCCAGCCACTGATATCTTGAACTCCTGGACCTCCTGCTTGAGCATGGACTTCTTGAACTCATCATTCTCTAAAAATCTGGTTTTTACAGCACGCCAGATCACCCTAGCATCATCCAGGTGTTTAAAATCACCCATGTGGTCTGCTGGGAGAGCCTGAAGCAAAAGAGTTCTTGCTTTGGTCTCCCTTTGCACAGCAACCTGCTCCTCAGCTGATACAGGTGGAAGTATGATTATTTTCCCCTCCTGATCTCTCCCAATACTTTTCTTGCTGTTCCCATTAAGAATAACATTCCAGAGGTTATGATCTCTGTTGGAGATCCATTGTTCCATCTTCTTAGCCCATTTCTCATATTCATCAGTTCCGGATGAAGTCATTTTATTATGGTTTAAGAGAATGGTATGAAAAGGCTTCTTCGTTGACAGTGACAGCAGTAAGCAGCAGAAAAATTAATTAAGTTGCCGCTACAAAATTAAAATAACCACACCAGCAATACACGATAATTCAGCTCCACACAATGAGTCAACAATAGCAGTAGCCTTTATCATGTCCCACTTGTCGCCACAGACCAATTTCAATTAAATAACCAAAAGCCAATCAGTCAATCAACATATGATAGATCAATTGAGTGACCAACCACTTTAATATTTGCCCTCTTTAATAATGATTTACTAATCAATTCAATACAGAACAGCAAGCGACAAAAACACTTTAACTTCCAATCAGCAATTAAATCACCGACCAATTTAATTTGGTTGAATAAACCATAAACGACAAACGAAAGAAGAAGCCCCACAAACTTTCAATGGACTTTTTCACAATTAATTCGTACAGCGACAAACAAAGAAAGTCTGCTAAACAGCCAATTCACGCAGAAAAACGTTGACTTCTCCACAACCAATTAAATAGTACGTGAATCAAATAACTTTGTCGCCAATAAATTCAATCAAATAACCAGATCGATAACACTTAAAAAAATCACGATTAATTTGGAATAAAATTATTACCGATCACAGTACTTCTTCAGATCTGCTTCCTATCAAACTTTTCTTCTTTATCAGAGATCCTCACCAGGCTCTGATACCACTTGTAGGATCGAGTACTTCGAGCTTGATTGAGCTTGGTTAAACGAGAACCTCTATATGGAATACAAGTGTTTATGCGGAAACTAAACAACAAGTATAATAAAGAAGAAAAGACAATGATCCTCTATGGATCAGACTATGAACTAAGAATTGTGTTATTGAATATTGTAATCGTTAAAACGTGTATAAAACTCATGGACGGGATGTTTCTTTTATAACAATAAGAAACCCTAACCCTAACCCGTCTTACAAGAAAACGTGTGAAGAGATAAACAACAATCTCTTCTAAAAATAAATCTAACAAACTTTCTAATCCTACGGATAACAAACAATAATATCCGCAGCAATAAGCACTATCGGCAGAAACAAAACAATACTATCGGCAGGAACCAACCGCAGCAGCAATGCAACACTATCGGCAGGAACCAGCTTCACTATCGGCAGCAATGAGAAACTCCTTATTTCTCAAATCCCAACAATCCTCCCATCAATGAGAAACTCTTATTTCCCAGAGATCCTAACACAGCCTCCCCTGAATCCTTGGTCTCATTCCTCCCCTGTTTGGGAGCATCCTCCCCCAAACTATCATCCTCATAGGAGCTTATTCTCTGTGCTGTACCCACCTTCTTCAATCTCTTAAAGTGAGTAGTTCTTGATCTTTTACCTTCCAAATGTTTAACCCTCAGCTTCAAACCTTTGATTTCATCACTCTGAGTAGCTGTGAGTTGTTGTTGGCCAAGAACTTGTTCTTCAAGCTTGGTACACCTTGCCATCAATGCTTTTATGAGTTCCATACTATCCTCACCACTTCGGCCTGTGTTACCTGGCCCGAGAGGTGGATAACTGGAATTGTCATTTTGTACATGTTGGTCCATCAATTCATTAGTTTCAGTTCTACCCTCATCACTTCGGCCTGTGTTACCTGGCCCGAGATGGGTTACCTTCCCTGAGAGGTGAATCAATGGGTGTAAACTCAGTATCAAACCTAGTTTGATCATCTGAGCCCCCCAAATTATCCATTTGGCTGGGGTTACCATCACCTGCTTCTAGTTCAAGTGAACCTTCAGCATTAGATGTTGCCTTAGTTGGGGTCTTATTGATGTTACCACTGACCTGCTCTGCTTCTAAGCTAGCTGCAGTAGTGGAAGCCCCTTCCAACATGTCACTCACCACACCTATGACAGCCTCATCTGCTACAACCATCCTAACACTAGCCTGAGGTAGCTCAATGTTCACATTTTGTGTATCCCTAGGGATTTGGGTCTTTTCTAGTTGTGAAGATGATGTATCCAAAGTGGGTGTGTGTTGGGTAGCAGTTGTGATTTCTGCACCTTCACCCTGATTTTGAGCCAATGACGACACATATAGAAACAATACTGTCACAGTCCCTGAAAAATCTTTGCCATTCTTTTTCAAGTATGAAAACAGTTTCTTTTGAAGTTCAGGGCAAAAAAATTCTCTTTTATGAACCTTAGGATTTGAAAGTTGTTTGTTCATAATAAGTTACAGAAACCTTGGATAAATGTAATAATTTCCTTTTACATTCTTTTTCAAACCATCCATTATCATATTTGAAAAATTAAAAGGTTGTCCTTTAGCCAGACAAATCATAGCAAAAGCCTGAGTTGTACTGAATTCATTCCAACCTGAAGTTTTAGGACTTAAACAATGTAGGATGGTATGAATTAAAAACTTCCATTAAGGACAGAGAAGACCTTTATAAAATTTTAAACCTTCAACTTTCTTCTCATACCCCATGTTTTTAAGTTCATCAAAAATGATAGAATTTTCAAGACATACTATTTCCTCATCATCTGCAAAGTGAAGAGCTTCTCTCACAGATGATTCAGAAATAAGTATCTTGTGGCCATCTACCTCAGCCTTTAACTGTTCTTCCCCATTTGTAGTTATGGTCTTAACAGTAGACCAAAACTGATCAATGTGGGAAAAAAATATTGTAGGTTTTGCTGTTAATGCATACCAAATGTGAGTAGCATTAAGAAAATCAATTACCTCAGCAAATCCATCAGCTTCCTTAGGCTTTTGAAGCAAAGTGACTTGATTGTGACTTTCAGAAAAGATTCTTGTCGACATTGCGAATTAGGTTTTGATTTGGGGGTTTTAAAATCATATGTTAAAAATTGTGTTAGGGTTTGAATTTGAGTGATTTATAAGCGCACAAAACCGATTATGAGATCGAATTAGGTTTTTAAACCGTAATGATAAGAAGTTACATAACCATCCCTGCACTTACAAAATGAGCAGTAAATCCCTGCTGTTAGAAAGTTTTGCCTAGCAGCAAAATCTTTGTAACTTGCAGTAGAATATCTGCTGAACTTTCCAAACACCTTTTTCTCTTCAAACAAGCATTCCCCTTTGACTTTTCCTGCACAAGATTAGTCCAAAACCACAAAAACACAAGAAATAATATGCCACAATAATCACAATTTACAGTTAAACTTAGCAGTTGTATAAGCAACAAGCAGCAGAACTAAATATAACTAGCAATACATATCATAGCAAGCAGCAGAAACAACTTATTGACTAATATGTGGGAAACTAGAAGGGGGGTTGAATAGTTTGCCGGTTTTTAAGTTCTTTTAAAAATGTTCCTTTTAAAAGATTTGTTATTGGAAGCTTTGATTCGAACTCTATGCGTAATCAATCAACACCAATATGAACTACACACTAAACTAACTAGTACTAAATAATGAAAGTAAAGAGTAGAGTTGGAAAGATCAAACCGAGACAAGAGATTTATAGTGGTTCGGCTACGAAGCTCTTCTTCGCCCTACTCCACTCCCCGAGTACCACACTTGAGAGTTTCAAGCACTATGTCAACAACCTCCCTTCAGGCGGAGAAAACCGTACACGCCGCTTATCCTATTACCGACACTAAGCTAGATGTCGAGTGCTAATCTTAGCTAGCACCAATCTACCAAGGTCCACGTGACCAAACACTCAAGCCCAATGGCTTCAAGAGATCACCAAGATCTCAACACGATCACAATGATCAACTCACACTCTACTAACTCTATCCTAATGACCCTTGATCTTCTTGATCAATCACACAAGCCCAATGGCTTCAAGAGATGTTCACTATCTCTTATAAGATCACACTTGATCTTCACTCTCACTCACCAAAGATAAATAAACTTGATGTATACTATGATACAACAAGGTTGTAACAAATGTTACAAAGACCTAACAACTATAACTCTTGTATCTTCTTGAATACCTTGAGTTCTTCTCTTGCAAATGAAGAGGAATGACAACACCTTGTATCAACTTGGATACTTGTGTTCTTCTCTTGCTAATGAAGAGGAATGAAGAGGATCACTTGGTTGGATGATTGGATCACTCTTAAAACAAAAGAAAACTAATCTAAATGATCAAAAAGAAAGAAAGGTGAGAGAGTTTTAAACTCAGAAGTTTCTGTGTGTTTTTGGGTGCCTAAAAACTGTGAAGTGGGTTGGTATTTATAGGCAAAGAAAATCTGACCGTTACAGGTGGACGGCTCCACTAAACATGCCACGGCTCCACTAAATTTAGTGGAACCGTGGAGCCGTCCTAGACTAGGACGCTCCAAATTTTGTCTTTTCTGGTGAAAACTTATTTGGGGAAGGTTGGAGCTTATTTGGGGGGGGGGGGGAAATAGCTGTTGTGTATTTTTGAAAAAATGTTTTGTCCCATTAAAAATGTGAGTTCTCAAAACCAAAATTTACTTCTTTGATCATTTGTCAAGTTTGTAAATTTGTTTAAGAGTGATTTGCGTAGAAACGGATCTTCCGATTAAAAACTTGTTTACGTTAATTTTAACGTAACGTGATTTCACATTTTGTCATCCTCAAAACGTGAAGTAATCGAAAGATATAAATAACGTTTTTAGAAACATTATTTGCATCAACAATCTCCCCCTTTTTGATGATGACAAAATATAAACTCATTTTAAGTTAAAATTAGTTTTAACAAGTTTTTAATGAGTTTACTCCCATTTCTCCCCCTTTTTGTCTAATCAAAAAGGTCGCTAAGGCTCCCCCTTGACGTATACTCCCCCTCATTTGGAGAATACCAAGGAATCGAGCAAGGATTCGTGCTACAAAACAAGGTTAGATGACATATATACAATATCTAACATGTAGCACCTAAGACAAATATCCAACCATAAAATGAGTGACTAAGTAGCCAATCATAAAAATAAAAGAAAGCAAACATCATGAAAGTTCATTCATTCATAAAGATAAGATAAATGTCATACATAGGTATGACTTCATGATGAGCATAAAAAGACAAACAATAACAAGCATAAATCCCTAATGACTAGAGGCAAGCTTCATTTCCAAGAGGGGTCCTAAAGAGTTATTGTTGAAACACTAAACAAAGGCATGTTTAGTTGTTTGGGTTAGGAGGTGGTGGAGATTGTGGCATCATTTGGGGGGTGGTGGTGTTAAGAGATGTTCTATAAAAGAGAACATGAAATGAATCTCGTCTCTTAAGAAGAAGATAAAATTACGGTTATAGAGACAACATAGGCAATTAGCCCTATGTAAATCAAAGGGATGTGGTTCGAGTGGTTGTGCCATGATAGGAGAAGGTGGTGGTGGTGAGTTTGTTGGGGATGGAGTTGGCATGGCATAGTCCAATGGAGTTATGGGGGATAGTGTGTACTCCATAGATGATGTTGTGTTAAAGGATGATGAAGATGTTGTGTAGGAAGAGGATGTTTTAGAGGGTGCATTAGGTGGTGATGGTGAGTAAGGAGTGGCTTGGGAAGGTGGTGTCATAGCTTCATCTTCTTTTGTGAGATCCAAAAAGAGTGGTTTTGAGGGTGGTTTCACGGTTATCCTAGGTTTCTTGGAGATGTGAGAGGTGGATCCTTGTGTGGAAGACATGGTGTTTGTGTGATGGGAGGTTGAAGGTGAAGTGCAAGATAAGCTTGCAAGAGTGAGGCCTTAAATAGGCAAGTTGGGTGAAATTTGAATTAAAGTTGATGGGAGTGTCCTGTGGTGTATCAAGGGAATCTTAGGGTGTGTGTGAGGTTGCAAAATTTGCAGGTTTGAGGTTAGGGTTGCAGGGATTCTAGGAGGAACAGTAAAAATCCGTCAAACAGGGACACGGTTCCTCTAAATGACCCACGGTACCGTTAAATTTAACGGTACCGTCCCTATTTAGTGGTACCGTGACACTATTGTCACGAAAATTTCTGTTGAGGCTAGTTCTGGGCAGCTAGGGGGATGTTTTCTAGGGGAACTAGTTCCTGGAAATGATAGTGCCTCAACTCACTAAGTATATGTTTTCCTAATATGTCCCCTACAATGCTACATCTAGCACATAAAGATTATCAAGCAATTTTCCAAGATAATCATAAGCATGCAAGCATAAAGGACAAGATAAACTAACATCCAAATATCACATAGATCATTCATGCATGGTGATAGATTTAGTACTAAGCATGCAAGTTAATTAGAGTATTAATTCCTAATATAGTCTATTAAGAATAAGCCCTAGTAGGAGATATAAATCTCTTCATAACTACTTATGACTTGAGCCTTCTCCCATTCTTGTTATACTCCCGTCTTGAGCATTTATCTCATTCTCATGATTTGGATCATCAAAGGGTGCATAGTGGGTGGAGGATTCAGAAATGAGAATGGTTGACACGTATGACTCGGTTATGGGTTTCATGATTGGTGTGAAAAGTGAGTATTGAGGACCATGAAGGTAAGGGTGTAGGTTCATGAAGTGGTGATAGAGGCGGGTTAGGAACATCCCATAGGGTATCAATTTATTCTTGTTACCCTTGAGATGTACAATTCACTTAGCGAAGCAGTAAGCGAGATTGTATGGTTGTTGGGTAAGGAGACAGTAGATCATATGAGCACAACACGCCGGGAGTTGCTCATGATTTCCTGTTAGACTTAGAACATTTTCTCGCAGGATGACTGTCCAAGAAAGTAGTTCATGACGCACCTCTTCTAAACGAATTTTTGTTGGATTAGGATAAGAGGAGTACTTATGAGTACGGATGATTTTGGTTAGTTAGGTGGGAGAGGGTAGGTAGGAACAATACGGACTATCCTCTTCACGATAGTTGAAGAGGGACTCAAGACACCAATCCTCAGTATAGGTACATTGCCCATGATTGGGGATTTGAAGGATTTGAGCAAATTGCTCAAGGGTTAGGACAAATTTGAAATTTCTGACCCAAAACCAAAGAGACAAGGATTGATCCTCGTTACGTACGAGTTCAACTTGTCGGAAGAATTCCAACATAAAGCGAGGACAAATGTGCTCGTTTATGTGGAGTAAGCAATCGAATCCTATAGCTCTAAAAGAAGTGTTGATGTCCCGATGGTAAACAAGGGATGGATCAACGATACGACCTTCATGAAACCGACGGGTTTCAAGATTGACATAGGCACGAATGTGGTTACCGGGAGTTGTGGGTTCTTGTGATATTTGGGGTGTGTAGGTGTCGGTTAGGAGATGATCAAAATCATATTCATGAGACATTTTTGTTTCCTATAAAAATGTTTTTAGGAAAAATTAGTATGAAGAATAGTTGCATTATATGCACATGCCTAGTGTGTGCCTATATGTAAACTATGTGGAGGTGCGGCAATCTCGACTCAAAAGAAAATAATGAGATTACCCAAACACTCCTAATTTTACTTTTGCTCAAGCAAATAAGTCGAAGAATACATATTGATTATGTAGTTCGATCATGATTTGTGATATCTTGTATGCATGAGAAAGTGTTTTTAGTTTGCATCAACAATGCATGAAAAGAACAATTTCATGGTCCTAGTTTCGTGAAATTTTGAAAATGATGGAATTGGGGTGTTTTGGTAACCTCAATGTTTTGGTACCAAAGATTTTGAAATGTTTTAGTGTTGATGACTTCTAATTGAAAATTTCCTAGAAAAAAAATTGAAAAACCCTAATTTAATTTTCATCAATGCATAAACCCTAGACCCAAAATTAAGAAAAGTTGGAGTAAGATGACTTACAATTTTTGTTGAAAAGGGGTAGAATGATTGAGGATCTTGAAACTCAATGTCTTGAATATGATCTTGAAGGGGTGTAATTAAGTTTTGGGTGTGAGGTTAAGTTATGACAGCAGTTGCTGAGGTTATGAGGGTTTGGAATGAGTGGTGTGAAAAAGGGAACTGAAATACGGAATGTTCCAGATGCACGGTTCCACGGTACCGTTAAATTTAACGGTGCCGTGCCACATTTAGTGGAGCCGTGTATCTGCAGGGATGGTTTTCTGTCCCATTTTGATGTTTGACGAATAAGTCTCGCTGTTTTAGTGAGACTCTATGACACGAGGAAAGAATTTATACCTAATAAATTCCTTTGACTAGGGAACCTAAACTAGACTTAACGAGACACACGAGATGACTTCAAGAGTCATGAGGTTTATGGAACATGTTCCATCATTCCTAGACCTAGACGAAGGTAGTTGAAGGATTCTCGTTTGAGAGGTTTGGTAAGGATGTCTGCGATATTGTCCTGAGAAGGAACTTTCTCAATAGAAATATTTCCTTTCTGAACATTATCACGAAGGAAGTGGTGGCAAATTTTGATATGTTTAGTACGGGAGTGTTGAACGGGGTTTTTGCTCAAGTCAATAGCACCTTTATTATCACACATAATGGGGACGTCATCTAAATGAATGTCATAGTCTATAAGAGCTTGTTTCATCCATAGTGCTTGTTGACATGCCTTTCCGGCGCTTACGTACTCGGCTTCGGTTGTGGAGATAGCAAGAGCCGTTTGTTTCTTGGAGAACCAAGAAGTTAAGCAACAACCCATGAAGGTACAAATGCCACTCGTACTCTTTTGATCCACATAATCTCCCGCATGATCAGATTCGGCATAGACAATAGTTTCTACACCGGTCCCCTTGGGATAGAATAATCCCAAGTGTATAGTGCCTTTAATGTATCGGAAGATATGCTTAACCGCTTCGAGGTGAGAGGTTTTGGGATACTCTTGGAAGCGAGCACAAAGACAGACACTAAACATGATGTCAGGCCTACTTGCCGTGAGGTATAGTAAACTTCCTATCATACCTCTATACTTAGTGCTATCCACGGACTCACCTTCTTCATCTTTCGTGAGTTTTATTTCCGTGGACATGGGATTTTTCATGGGCTTAGACTCTTCTAAACTAAACTTCTTAAGCATTTCTTTACTATACTTAGCTTGATTAAAGAAGATACCATCTTCCATTTGTTTAATTTGTAAACCAAGGAAGAAGTTTAATTCACCCATCATGCTCATCTCAAACTCGTCATGCATGATCTTAGAGAAATCATCGCACATCTCTGGACAAGTTGATCCGAATATAATGTCGTCGACATATATTTGAACAATGATGAGATGTGAATCTCTTTTCTTTGTGAAGAGTGTGTTATCAACCTTTCCCATGGTATATTCATGTTCAATCAAGAAAGCTTTCAGTCTATCATACCAAGCTTTAGGAGCTTGTTTAAGACCATAGAGTGCTTTCTTGAGCTTGTAAACATGATTCGGATATTCGAAAATCAACGAATCCTGGAGGTTGTGCAACATACACCTCCTCGTTGATATAACCATTAAGGAACGCACTCTTCACATCCATTTGGTATAGTTTAAAGTCTAAGGCACAAGCATAGGCAAGGAGTATTCTAATTGATTCTAATCTAGCTACGGATGCATAAGTTTCATCATAATCTATTCCCTCTTGTTGGTTATAGCCTTGTGCTACCAACCTTGCCTTATTCCTAACTACGACGCCATTTTCGTCGAGTTTATTCCTAAACACCCACTTAGTTCCTATGATAGTTTGATTTTTAGGAAGAGGTACTAAATCCCAAACATGGTTTGCGGTGAATTGATTAAGTTCTTCTTGCATGGCAAGTATCCAACTTTCATCCTTAATTGCTTCACCCACATTCTTAGGTTCTACGGTTGATATGAAACAAAAGAAATTACTTTTGTTTTGTGCTTGTGACCTAAGGGTTCTTTGGTTTAGATTACCTATGACATTTTCAATAGGATGGTTTTTGGATTCCTTAATGTTGACAATTTAGTCAACTTCAACTATTTCATCCTCAATGTCATCTTCTAGGGTTTTCTTGCCATTAACCTTAATGGCTTCGTCCTCATCTAAGTCATCATCCACCAAGGGTAATGTCTTAGTTTGTGGAGGACTTTCATCGAATGTCACGTTGAGTGATTCTTCGACTTTCATGGTTTCTCTATTTAGGACAACATAGGCTTTACTATTTTGAGAGTAACCTAGGAAGATACCTTCGTAAGACTTTGGGTCAAACTTGGTGAGGTAATCTTTAGTGTTTAGTACGAAGCACTTGCTTCCAAACACTCTAAAATAATCAAGAGTAGGTTTTCTACCTTTCATGATTTCATATGGGGTTTTTCCTAAGATAGGTCTAATTAGAATCCTATTAAGAATATAAGTTAAGGTGTCCACCGCATTACACCAATATTTTAAGGAATTGATTGTTCATTCAACATCGTTCTACTCATTTCTTGTAGAGTACGATTTTTCTGCTCAACTACCCCATTTGATTGTGGAGTGCGTGGAGCCGAGAAATTGTGAGTAATACCATTAGCATCACAATATACTCCAAATTGCACTTCATTATCAAATTCCCGACCATGATCCGTCCTAATAGAAACTATTGTACATCCTAGTTGGTTTTGGACTTTCTTACTAAAGATTTCAAATTCATCAAAAGCTTGTGTCTTATTCTTAAGAAATCTAGTCCAAGTATACCTAGAATAGTCATCAACTATTTCTAAGGTGTAGTGATTTCCTCCGTAGCTCCGTACGGCGGATGGACCGAATAAGTCCATGTGAAGGAGTTCTAGGCATCTAGAGGTCAAGACCATATTCTTAGCTTTGTGACTAGAATGTGCTTGTTTTCCAACTTTACAAGCATCACAAAAGTGTTTGTCAAACTTAATCTTAGGTAGATTTCTAACGAATTCCTTTGATGCCAATGATTGTATTAATCGCATATTGGCATGACCTAATCTTCTATGCCATAGAGTAGAGTTATCTTCTATGGTTGCTAAGCATATCCTATCCTGAGGCTTATTTCCTATTTTCATAACAAATAAGCCATTTCTCCTAACTCCTTTGCCTATGGTTTTACCATCCTTAATGATCTCACTACCCTCTTCAGAGAATATAACTCTACACTTATTATCTACCATTTGACTAATACTAAGCAAATTAAATCCTAAGTTATCTACATGCTCAACATTTCTAATAGTGAGGGAGTTTTGAGTGATCGTACCTTTGCCTATAATGTTGCCCTTAAGTTTGCTACCGAAAGTGACATTACCTCCGTTGTATGCCTTGTATGATGAGAATAGACTTCGGTTACCCGTCATGTGGTTAGTGCATCCACTATCCTTGACCCATTCGTCAGGCTCCAAGTCAATTCCCAAGCATATCTCATTTGAAGTATGAGCCATTAGACATGTTTCGTCCTTGGGCTTCTTTTCTTCATCATCACCGCTATCACTCCAGGAGCCTCCTATGAAAGCTCGTTGGTTGTTGAATTTCGGTGGTTTAGGACACTCTCCTATGAGGTGATTAGGATCTCTGCATCTAAAGCATTTCCTATCACTCGTCCCTTTCTTTTCAACATGGTTCTTTTGTGATGTCTTCTTCTCATCACGAGGTTGCCTAACGAACCTACCTCTTCTCCTAAAGAACTTTTTAAAGTCCCTAACCGCTAATGCGTATTCCTCATCTTCACTGTCGGAACTCGAACATTCCTCATCACTAGACTCCTTCTTGGCTTTCAGTGCTAGAGATCTAACTCTCTCGCTTTTGCCTTTGACTATATTGGAGTCTTTCTTAATTATCATTTCGTGAACTTTCAAGTTTCCTATAAGTTCATCGAGTGACAACATCGCCAAGTCCTTTGACTCTTCTATGGCGGTAACCTTTGCTCTCCATTTAGGATGTAGAGCCCTAAGAAACTTCCTAACATAATTCTTGCTAGAGTAACCTTCATCAAGAGCTTTAAGACTAGTAATAATAGTATTGAATCTAGCAAAAGCATTATCTATTGACTCATCTTCCGTAATGGAAAATTGTTCATATTGTTGAACAAGAAGATCTATCTTGTTCTCTTTGACTTGGTTATTACCTTGGTGAGTGACTAACAAAGTTTTCCAAATATCTTTTGCCGTATTACACATGAAAATTCTTTCAAATTCCTTTTTAGGCAAAGCATTATAAATCATCATTTTAGCCTCATTATTTTTGGCTAATTTCCTTTTAAGTTCATCACTTTGTTTATCATAAGAAACTATTTCATCCTTTTTAGTTTCCGAATTCTTTTGAATAGGTTGAAAGTCACCCTCGGTAATAACATGCCAAAGATCAATGTCTTTTGATTTCACATACGTTTCGAATCTTGTTTTCCAATAAATAAAACAATCGGTTTCGAAAAGTGGTGGTCTTTGCATAGATTGCCCTTTTAGATATTTGTCGGAATCCATTGATCGATTCAAGTTTTAAAATACAATATACTTTAAAATCTTGACTGACCTGGCTCCTGATACCAATTGTGGAAAACTAGAAGGGGGGTTGAATAGTTTGCCGGTTTTTAAGTTCTTTTAAAAATGTTCCTTTTAAAAGATTTGTTATTGGAAGCTTTGATTCGAACTCTATGCGTAATCAATCAACACCAATATGAACTATACACTAAACTAACTAGTACTAACTAATGAAAGTAAAGTGTAGAGTTGGAAAGATCAAACCGAGACAAGAGATTTATAGTGGTTCGGCTACGAAGCTCTTCTTCGCCCTACTCCACTCCCCGAGTACCACACTCGAGAGTTTCAAGCACTATGTCAACAACCTCCCTTCAGGCGGAGAAAACCGTACACGTCGCTTATCCTATTACCGACACTAAGCTAGATGTCGAGTGCTAATATTAGCTAGCACCAATCTACCAAGGTCCACGTGACCAAACACTCAAGCCCAATGGCTTCAAGAGATCACCAAGATCTCAACACGATCACAATGATCAACTCACACTCTACTAACTCTGTCCTAATGACCCTTGATCTTCTTGATTAATCACACAAGCCCAATGGCTTCAAGAGATGTTCACTATCTCTTATAAGATCACACTTGATCTTTACTCTCACTCACCAAAGATAAATAAAGTTGATGTAAACTATGATACAACAAGGTTGTAACAAATGTTACAAAGACCTAACAACTATAACTCTTGTATCTTCTTGAATACCTTGAGTTCTTCTCTTGCAAATGAAGAGGAATGACAACACCTTGTATCAACTTGGATACTTGTGTTCTTCTCTTGCTAATGAAGAGGAATGAAGAGGATCACTTGGTTGGATGATTGGATCACTCTTAAAACAAAAGAAAACTAATCTAAATGATCAAAAAGAAAGAAAGGTGAGAGAGTTTTAAACTCAGAAGTTTCTGTGCGTTTTTGGGTGCCTAAAAACTGTGAAGTGGGTTGGTATTTATAGGCAAAGAAAATCTGACCGTTACAGGTGGACGGCTCCACTAAACATGCCACGGCTCCACTAAATTTAGTGGAACCGTGGAGCCGTCCTAGACTAGGACGCTCCAAATTTTGTCTTTTCGGGTGAAAACTTATTTGGGGAAGGTTGGAGCTTATTTTGGGGGGAAAAATAGCTGTTGTGACTTTCAAACTAATTTTTCCATTAAAACATTTCTTAATAATTCAAAAATAATTTGTCATGTGTATTTTTGAGAAAATGTTTTGTCCCGTTAAAAATGTGAGTTCTCAAAACCAAAATTTACTTCTTTGATCATTTTTCAAGTTTGTAAATTTGTTTAAGAGTGATTTGCGTTGAAACGGGATCTTCCAATTAAAAACTTGTTTACGTTAATTTTAACGTAACGTGATTTCACATTTTGTCATCCTCAAAACGTGAAGTAATCGAAAGATATAAATAACGTTTTTAGAAACATTATTTGCATCAACATAATAACAGTACAATTCCTTACAAAACATTACAAGAACACAAAGAGATAAGAATTTTCAAAGATTTATCATTCCAATACTAGCAATTAAGAATTGAAATCTACCCACATCAAAACCTTTTGTGAGCAAATCTGCGACATTTTTGTCAGTATGGATTTTAACAATTTGAATTAATTTCTTCTCAAAACAATCTATTATAAAATGATGTCTTATCTCAATATTTGTTGTTTTAGAATGAAAAACATGATTTCTAATAATGCACATTGTGCTGTTATTATCAATATAAATTTTGGTGTGCATAAAGTTATACCCATGGTCCAGTAATTGATTCTGAATCCAAAGCACTTGACCACAGCAACTTGAAGCAGCTACATACTCAGCTTCAGTTGAGGAATTTGCCACCACAGTCTGTTTCTTGCATTGCCATGAAATCAACCTATATCCAAGATATTGACATCCTCCAGTTGTTGATTTCCTGTCTAAACATGCTCCAAGATAATCACTATCTGAGTATGCCACCAGATCAAAAGGCGAATCTTTTTGATACCAAAGGCCCAACCTAGGTTGACTCCTTAAGTACCTAAAAATTCTCTTTAGAGCATTCAAGTGTGACACTTTAGGGATAACTTGAAATCAGGCATAGGCACATACAACAAACATAATATCTGGCCTGGAAGCTGTAAGATACATCAATGAACCAATCATTGATCTGTAAAAATAGACATCAACTTCTTCACCATCTTCATCTTTGACTAGAGGCTTGTTGAACTCCATGGTTGTTTTAGCAGGCTTCACATCAGAAAATCCAAACTTCTTCAAGATATCAGTCACATACTTATCTTGACTAATATATATGCCATCATCCTTTTGTTTGACTTGAAGCCTTAAAAAGAATGTGAGTTCACCCATAGAACTCATTTAAAACCTGTTATGCATTAGTTTCTCAAAATCATCACATAACACCTTGTTGGTTGACCCAAAAATGATATCATCAACATACACTTGAACCAATAAGATATCCTTTTTGTCTCTTTTGATAAACAAATTCTTGTCAATTCTTCCTCTACTGAAGCCATTATTCAACAAGTACTTTGATAAGGTGTCATACCAAGCTCTAGGAGCTTGATGCAATCCATACAATGCTTTCTCCACCTTGTAAAATCTATCAGGATAATCAGGATCTTCAAAACTAGGTGGTTGTGAGACATAAACTTCTTCATCAATTTTCCCATATAAGAAAGCACTCTTTACATCCATTTGATACACTGTGAAGTTCTTATATGAAGCATAAGCCAAGAATAATCTGATAGCTTCTATCCTTGCAACAGGTGTAAACACTTCATCATAATCAATACCTTCTTCTTGAGTGTATCCTTGATCCACTAATCTTGCTTTGTTCCTGATCACTATGCAACTTTCATCCCTTTTGCATCTAAAAACCCACTTTGTACCAATTTCCTTTTTCCCATTAGGCAAATCAACCAAGGTCCAAACTTCTTGAAGCTTAAACTACAACAACTCTTCTTGCATAGCTTCCATCCAATTTTCATCTTGTAATGCTTTATAAGCATTCTTGGGTTCCACTTGTGACAGAAAACAAGCAAACATGCAATTCTGAAGGTCTTTGTGGCTATTTCTTTGATGAAGAGATTGAGCAAAGAAACCTTGTTCCTTCAAATCCCTAACCATACTCCTTGTTTGAACAACAGACTTTGGCTCTCCAAGGATCTGTTCTTTTGGATGATTTTTGTGAACTCTGGTGGTTGGAATAGGACTGACAGGTATTGCATTCTCCATATTGGTTAAATCAACCTCTGCACCAAACCCATCCAAAGCTTCATCATCAGTATCTTCATAGATATTAATCAAACCAGGCATATCAGGACAGTCATAAACAGCAAAAGATCTTTCATCTTTGTCAACAGTAGGAAATTTTGGTGCAGCAGTAGAAACACAAGGCTTAGCAGTAGTAACTTTTGGCTTAGCAGTAGAATCATAGTTACTGCTGCTAGTGTTATTTCCTTTGTTTTCAACATTTTCTGATTCATTATTCTGCAATTCATCAATAATTTATGGTCCTTCATTAACCACTTTTCCAGCATCAGAAGGTTTATCCACACCTTCTGTATCTCCTTTTGGTACTTCATGAACAACATCATCTTCTTGTGAACTCTTTCTCTCTTTCTCTTTAGCTGTGAAAGTTGGATCAAGCTTCCATTTTTCAATCAAAATAAACTCCTTTGCAGATTCATTCACCTTAGCTTGTGTACCTGCATTAGAATCAGGTTTTGTACCCGCAGACTTATTAGTTGTACCTACAATCACTGGCTCAAAATTCATGCTTTTGGTTAGTGAATCAATATCAAACAGCCAGTCAGGTCTACTTCCTCCAATATTAGTTGTGGTTTCACTAAACCTAACAAGCAAGTTTTCTTCCACATGCCTAGTTCTTTTATTGAATACCTTAAAAGCTTTACTAATGGTAGAGTATCCAACAAAGAATCCTTCATCAGCCTTCTCATCAAATTTGCCTAGGTGATCAATGGTATTCAAGATAGTAACAGGACACCCAAATGGTTTTAAGAAATCTATCATAGGTTTCCTACCATGTAACAGTTCATAAGGGGTCTTGTTATGAGGCTTAACTACTTTACTCCTATTTTGCACAAAACAAGCAGTGTTGACTGCTTCAGCCCAAAAAGTAGTAGGTAATTTTGATTCAGACAACATAGTCCTTGTAGCCTCAATAAGTGTCCTATTCCTCCTCTCAGCAACACCATTTTGTTGAGGAGTTCTAGCTACACTAAACTGTCTTAAAATACATTTTTCCACACAAAACTGGTTCATAACACTATTCTTAAACTCAGTTCCATTGTCACATCTTATCACCTTAACTTTATGATTTACTAGGTTTTCAACTCTTGTTATAAAAGCCTTAAGAATGCTAGAAGTTTCATCCTTAGTTGCTAAAAAGAAAACCCAAGTGAATCTACTATAGTCATCTGTGACAACTAGGCAGTACATCTTTGTTGGGATTTAAATATTCAAGATTATTAATATCGGGTTCTGCTCAAGAAATACTCTTAAGTATCATTCTACTGCTAGAGTATTTGATTCTGCTGCTAGTGTTAAACATTCTACTGCTGAATGATTCTGCTGCTGGTGAAGAACTTTCTACTGCTAAGTGGATAAATATTGAATGATTCTGCTGCTGAGTAGATAAGTATTCCAAGATATTATGTGTATTAAAGTCAACAATACATGGTAGTTAATATCTTACCCCATGTGATCAGTCATTATGTTATATTCTCAGAACAAGTTGTAAACATAGATACATGTTGTATCTTAATGACTGACACTCTCAAAGCATGTGTTCGATTAGACTTGACAATATTGTAAAGATCTCTCTTGGACTATAAAAGAGAAATCTTAGACTAGATATTATGTGTGAATAATTAAGTGCTTAGAATATAACTGTTAAGAACATAGAACAAACACAACAATATCACAAGTCATAAAAACAAAAGATTCAAGGTTTTGTAACCCTAGTGATAGTGAAGATCACTCGTATTATCTTGAATAATATTGAATCGTTTGGTGTTAACATTGTATGTTCATTGTTCATTACTAAAGCATTCCTTTCCATTTCCACAAATCAAAATAACCTTCTAATTGTGGTTAAGTAAATTCCGCGTACTTGATCATATTAACTCAACTTATCACATACACAAAGCAACAAAGGTTTAACCACCTTACAGTGTATCGAAGCATCCTCTCAATTGGTATCAGAGCAAGGCTGATATAGTTGATTTAGAAGAAGAAGAAGAAGAAATGGACGTTGAATCTATTCAGACCAATGTTGCTGCAAAACTACCCATGCTCAAACAGAATGAGTTTGAGATGTGGAGGCTGAGGATAGAGCAATATTTCCAAGTGCAAGACTACGCACTTTGGGAAATCATTGAAGATGGAAACTCTTACCAGCCTACCACCATTACATCAACAGTGGACGGCAAAGTGGTGATAAACTCTGCAGACACACCCAACATCTGCAGAAGACAGAATAAAGAAGAAAAATCACTTAAAGGCAAGAAGCATGCTGATGATGACCATTCCCAATGATCAACTTCTAAACTTCAGCAAGTTCAAAGATGCCAAGTCATTATTTGAAGCTATTGTTACCAGATATGGTGGAAATGAAGCCACCAAGAAAACCCACAAGACACTGCTCAAGCAGTAGTTTGAAAACTTCTCCTCTACCAACAATGAATCTCTTGACCATATGTTTAATAGGCTTCAGAATATTGTGAGCCAACTTGCTATTCTTGGGGTTGAAATACCTCAAGAAGATTTGAACTCAAAATTTCTAAGAAGCTTACCAGAAGAGTGGGCTATACATGTTGTTGTCTGGAAGAACAAGCCAGACCTTGATACAATGGAGCTGATAGATTTGTATAGCAACATTAAGATTGTGGAGCAAGATTTGAAGAAGAATGGAGGTACTAGTTCTAATACTGGGAACATGGCATTTATGTCAACTCCTAGTACCTCAAAATCTAGTGAAGAGGTGAAAGTTGTTGATGGTGTTGGTGCTGCTAGTTCATCAAGCAGTACCATGGGTATTTTGGATGAAAAGACTTGTTGTGCATTTCTCACAAGTCGAAATGATGGGTCCATGCTCACTTATGAAGACCTCCAAGAGATCAATGATGATGATATGGAGGAAATGGACCTAAAATGGCAAATTTCTCTTCTTAGCATGAGAGCCAAGAAGTTCTATCAAAGGACGGGGAAGAAGCTCTTAATCAGCAACACTGATACTGCTGGTTTTGACAAGTCAAAGATAGAGTGCTATAACTGCCACATGATGGGTCACTTCTTAAGAGAATGTAGAAGGCCAAGGCAGCAGGATAGCAAGAACAAAGGTTTTGGAAGAACATCCAAAACAAGGGAGGTTTCTGAGCCAAACTCAAAAGCTATGGTAGCTATTGATGGGCTAGGTTTTGATTGGAGTTTCATGGCTGATGAAGAAGAAGATTCTTCACAGATGGCACTCGTGGCTTTTTCTACTACTGAGGTACAATCTCATAAAGCTTGTTCAAATGCTTGTACTGGTCTTAAAGAATTACAAACTTTAATCAAACATTATGATGAACAAAAGAAAGAGCTAAGCAAAACTCATCAAAACTATATAAATTATAAGTGTGGTTTAGAATCAGTAGAAAAGCAGATCCTATACTACAAAGAAAATGAACTTGCTTTTTCTGATGACAAAGCTCTTCTTAGACAAGACATATTCTTTAGAGATGCTGAAATTAAGCTTTTAAGAGAGGCTTTTGATAGGGTCAAAAAGGAAAATGGAAACATTCACTTGACTACAAAAACACTAGAACATGCTTATAGAGGTGTGACCAACATGATAGAATGTCAAGTAATTAATAGAGACAAGTCAGGAATAGGATATAAGAGTGTCCCACCTCCTTATAGAGGAATCCCTAAACCCCCAGGGATTGACCTAGAAAATTCAGGTGTCCCTGAATTTCAACAACCTGAGCTACTGATGAACTCAAATAAGTACATTTTATTATCATCATTTATCCTATTTATTTTACTTGTTTTATTATATTATATATGAGAATCGATACATTAATGTTTACTTTAGTAATTCTCAGGTAAAAACAAGCATTATGTGAAACTTGGCGATTTTGGACTAATTATGGAGCAAAACAAGCGAGATGTCAAAAGTCTACTGAAATCCAGAAGATGCGCCGTATCTCACTCAATAAATACGACGCAATATCATACTTAGATAAATTCGAAGACCATTGCCTGACTTTGAAGAATGCGCCGCATGCAATTCTGTCATGCGCCGCATATGAAACTTTGGTCAAAGAAGAAGATCAATCTCGTTCTACTCCAGATACGCCGCAATATACTTCTAACATACGGCGTATCACTATCAAGATTTCACCAGTTACAATCCAAGACAGCTAAAGTACATGCGCCGCATACAAAGACCAAGTAGAATATATTAATCTTGGACCCCACGCGAAGTTAAGTCAATGCGCCGCATCTTTCAACTCAATGCGCCGCATCGATCCCTCAGACAGAAACTATAAATACCCCAAGGCCAGACGAATTTAGAGAGACTTTGGAGACCTTTTGCATAACCCTAGTGCCGAATTCAGACGACCAAGCAGCACAAGACACACCTCAAACAAAGATACAAGAGCTGTAAGAAGGTCCTGCAAGTATTCAATTCATTAAGTAGTTTTGTTTTATTGTTTTAGTACGCTTTAATTCATCAGGATTGATGGGCTTGTGTCATGTGACTACGGAAGATCATGCACTCCCCTTAATATTGCTTTCCCATTAATTAAAGTTTATATGTTGATGTCTTTGGTGACTTTTATTAGTGCATTGATAACCTCTGTGTCTAGCTGAGTCTTGCTTGGGTCGCCATGCCCCTTCCTCGCCTATTTATTCTAGCGTCTCTAAATAAATAGGATAGACATAAGTAATCATTAAGGGTTTACTCTCCGATAAGATTAGAGCCAACGAGAAAGGTTTAATTATATACACTTCATATAAAACTAGCAATAAAACAAGTGACAAGCTATTTAATTATCAGGACAGGTCTTCTTATTGTCTCGAGTATCTATCTGTGTACGTGTGTGCTAATCGCTGATTCGTGCTCATTAGTTTAGTTTTCTATTTAATTATAATCAAACCGTGCCAGTCTTTCAGGCTGAACCCCCTTGCATTAGATTAGGTTGTGTAACTAACTTAGGATATTAAAATACTGATTAGAATAACTAGATAATACGTTCCACTCTTAGTGATCGACACTCTACTTACCATTATATTCATACTGACCGGGTACACTGCTCGTTAAGTGTGTGTGTTATTGATAAGTCGGCTAAATATAAATTTAAAACTTGAGTAGGCATTAATACTGCTAAACCGCAACGACACATCACGCGCATCAAGTTTTTGGCGCCGCTGCCGGGGAGTGAATTGTTATTATCTGTTAATTTGATTTAGTATTTTAATTAGGTTTTTCTTTTTAATTTTTTTTTTAGATTCTAACCACTAACCCTGTTATATATTAGATAGATTGCATTCATTGTATAATTTGCATATTTACTGTTTTTGTGTGTTTTTTGTTTTCTGTAATTTTTGTTTCTTTTTGTTTGTTCTTATTTTGGTTTTTCTTTTTTTCTATTTTTCTGCATTCTGCTGTCGTTGTATTGTGCTGATACAAACGATACGGCGCATCTGTTTTCACAGATACGGCGTATTGCGTTTAATTTTTATAAAATACCACGCGTTTAATAAATTCGAGTACGACGCATCTTTCCCTAAGATACGGCGTATTCTGTTTTTAATAAGAAATTTTTCTAAACCCTAACGCCATACGACGCATCTGTTTTAACAGATATGGCGTATTTTCTATTTAAATTAAAAACAGTTTTTCGAATTATTAAACAGAAGCGACGCATCACCTGCACTGGTCATATCTTATTTCATTTTCTGCATTTTTATTTTTGACTTTAAAACTTTCTGTCAGTTTATTTAATGCGGCGCATCCCTGGTTTAGGATGCGACGCATCTTTTATTCTGATTCGTATGTATTCCAGGCTCGATACGGTGTATCTTCTTCCATAAGATACGGCGTATCGACTGACCTGATGATTTACAGTTTAATTTTTTAGGTTTTATTTTTACTAACTACTAATGTATTATGCAAGTTTGAACCTTCTTAACTCAGGTGTGTTAAAGTCTAATTGGTATTATAGATTCCTGCATTTTTGTGGATACATCATTTATGAAGCTTAAACGTTCTCATCCACAAGAAAGTTGATTTTTGCTCTTATACGAATAATGGAGGATCATACCGAGCAAATCTCAGGGGAGTTTTTCTGTTCTAATTCTTTTATTTTCCAGTTTTTAACCTTTGACACAAACAACGAGGACGTTGTTTAACTTAAGTGGGGGGATGGAGAATTAGAACACTTGCTTGTCCTAAACTTTTTCAAAATATGCTTAAAATGCGCTTAATATATCAAAATTTAAAATTTTTTAGCATGTTTTTATTTTAAGTCTAAATTACATAACCGCACACATAACTCTATTCTTTCAAAAATATTAAAACTTTAGTGTGTCGGTGACTTGTAAACTTTAGAACTTGGCTTGTATACTATTCGAGACCACCATAATAAGTATTATCTATATAATTGGAGTGACTTGTCTAAATTGGTAAATTTCTAGGATTACACCCAAATAGCCTTTATATATTATGTGATATTAACTAACTACACTGGTTAGTTAACCCCCGTATAAACCCTTTGTTTACTCTCACTTTTAGAGTAAGATACCCCTAGAAAAACCCTCAGAGCCATTCCTTTCGTTTCTTACACCTTTCTTATAATGTTTCGATACACCCTTACACCTTAGCCTACCCTATAGATTAAAATCCGTGGTTAATTGCTTTAGGCAAAGTGTGTTTCCTTACATTACCTGTGTTCGTGTGCGTAATTCATTATCTTTGGTTAGGTCGGGAAATTGCACAATGCAATTGGTATGAAAGTAAATATTGTATAACTTTTAGTTTATTTTTCGTGTGTTTGCTACTTTCACTATTACAGTTATTTCTGAAAGTATGAATAGTATGGAAAAATTATCCAGAAAAATAGTGATAGAAAAGTTGTGAAATTTTACACATATATGTTGATGTCTAAAAAAAAATAATAAAAAAAAAAAAAAAAAAAAAAGATCAAAAAAAAAAAAAAAAAAAAAAAAAAAAAAAAAAAAAAAAAGAAAAGAAAAGAAAAAGGAAAAGTTGGAAGTTTGTTTTAACCAACTTATGTAAAGTTTTGTATTAAGTGGGGGATATCACCACTATTTGTTGTATATTATAATTATGGATTGAATGAGAGTTGGCCATTATGGGAACGCCAACTAAGGTTATTCTTTGATTGAGATTTTGTTGAGTATAATTCGTGTCTACCTAAAGC